>JAZDUH010000137.1:0-85000 GCA_036419115.1 Scarus forsteni | reverse complement strand
AGCCAATTTAGTTACACTACAACAATCCAAAATACAATAAGACTCATTTAACATGGAACAAAGAGGACTTTCTGCTGCAGAAAACCATCCAAATTAATATTTCTATGACTGTAATAAGCCCAATATTAGTTTCATTCATTAAATACAGTAATAAGGATGAAGGTGTAATTACCCTGATATAGCCTAGCTTAAAACTGTTGTTTTTGGGCTCAAACGGTCGTTTCTCCCACATTTCCTCACTATTTTACTTCCAACATTCTCACAATATTCAGGTAAACTTGATGAATGACCCCTAAAAGTGTCATTTCAGGACATTTTATTAAGTTTGTTGTCATGTCGGTTTTTACAGTCGAGTGTCTCTGACTCTTGTCGAAAACACCTGCTGTTCAATAGAATCATATTTCTTACATTTCTCAAGCAAAGATGGATTTTCTCCATTTTTCTGATGGTCGGTCAATGAACTTTGGCTGCTGCAACTTTTTCCAACTCTTGTATTCTGACAGAAAACGACTTCAAAACCGTCTGAAATGTCTTCGCGGACTCGGTTTGACTCTTCGTTATTCCTCAAATGAATTTAATGTCGATATAGCAACCAACATCCAACGTCCATCACGTTCTGACGTCTCTGACGTCAGAGCCTAGAAACGGCTCCACCTACTGTTATTGAATAGCAGCCTGATTAGAACAATTTATTTTTACAAATTTCTTTAGCTCCGCGTTTCCTTACCTATGTTGTTCTTTTTAGTCCCTGAAATAACTACAGACAACATCTGTCTAATTCCTGGCTCACTCCAAACTCATTTTAACACCTCGAAAAATCTATGAAAGGGAAACATTTGTCATACAATTCGTGCTCTGTTACAATAGAGATGCATGACTGCTTATTATTCATTATTTAACATATATGCCTTTGAACCCTTGCAGCTCCAGACCATGTCTGCTACTTTTAATCCATCTGAATTTTCACTGTAATAATGCATGTCAAATCTCAAACTTTCAAACAGGACCAGGTTAAAGACATATTGTCTTTATTAAAGACATTGATAAGCTGGGCTATCACACGTTTTAGGGTGTAATGATGTAAGATTGATGTTTTAAAAATTGTATGACCATAGAGGCATACAAAAATCAAAATGAAGTTGAAGTATTCAACCACTCAATCAAAATCAAGCACAGAACAATAATAGACTAAAATCTAAGGATGCAAAGACATTTAAAAGAAAAAGCAACAATGATTTAGACTTGATCTCTTAATATTGAATTTTTATTCCATAATCATCACATCCTATCCCTTAGATTAAAGTTTTTTTTCCCAACTTTATTTTAATTGAATTTTCAAAATATTTCCAATAAAATGAAATACAAAAATAAGAGTTCTCTCACATCAAAGGGAGTGTCAGGGGCAGCTACATTATTGTCCAGCATTCAAATCGTCCTTCTTTGCAAGTCCACTATTTATGAAATAACACAGCAACACACAAGTGAAAGTAAAAAGTACATAACCTGGTTGAATCAAATAGAGAAACAGAATGAGAGATTATAATAATAATAAAAAAAAAAAAAAAAGAAGAAAAAAAAAAAAAAAAATAATAAAAAAAATAAATAAATATATATATATATATATATATATATATATATATATATACATATATATATATATATATATATATATATATATATATATATATATATATATATATATATATACATATATATATATGTATATATATATATATATATACATACATAAGAACAACATCAAAAAGCAACAATGGTTTCTCTGTTGTATTTACAGTTAGCCCAAATTATTTCACTGTATTGCATGGTTCAGAATAAAAAATCAAACACTTAGATTTACAGTTCACATTGAGATCGCTTCAAAGTTTCAAAGTACACAAAATCATTTTAGGAAACTGCAGAGGACCACTGAGGACTACGTGTCGTCCGTCTCACTCCCCACAATACTTAAATCCACACTCTCCACATATTTCATGAAAGGATTCCAAATATTCTGAAATAGTGGTAGTTTTCCTTTGATAATGTAGGTAATCTTCTCCATAGGTAAACTTGTGGACATTTCTTTAATCAAGTTAATGAAATTTCTTTACTGTCACTCTTCCATGAGAGTGCAATGACTCTTTTTGCAAGCAGTAAACATAAATCCAAGGCAGTGATTATTTTTCTGGGCATATGGTTTCTATCAGGATATAAACCTAGAATAAACAGTTTAGGATCAAGAACTAATTTTATACCTAGAATTGTCTCCGGTGCTCGTTTAATCTCCCACCAAAACTGTTGGACTTTATTGCATTTCCAGACACAATGGAAAAACATCCCCTTCTCTTCTCCACATCTGATACACAAGTCTGGGATGGCCCCATTATATTTATTAAGCTTCTCTGGCGTCACATATGTCCTCATCAGCCAGTTATATTTCAGTACTTTAAGGCGAGTATTGGTAGTTTGTATTTGTGCTCCAGCACACGCTTCTTCCCAGTCCTCAGAGGGAAAGTCCTCCTGTATATCTTCCCTCCAGGCATTAAGCTTCTTCAGAGAAGACTTAGATTAAAGTTTTAATCTCATTATTTGGCGGGGGGGGGGGGGGGGGCTGATATTTGGACTTTTTATCTCATAATTATGACTTTATTCCTCAAAATTTCAACTTTTTATCTCAAAAATCTGACAGAAACTTTTAGTTTTACCTTTAACTCTTGTGATTTTTAATTTTATTTTAACATTTTTACATTTATACTTTATCTTAATTTTAAACGTTTTTTTAGGAACTAAAATAGGAATAAAAAATCTTTCATTTCCATCAGAAATCAGGCGCTTTCCTTGTTTGGTGGTGGTAATGGGCTTCCACAGTGATGCAAATGAAGTATCTGGCGCGCATAAATGTAAGGCAAAATTACACACCCCCAAGAAATGTGTACGTGAGGGCTGCAGATGACTCTTGACTCCAGGAATACAGATGTCCTGTAAATGTAGTACAGCTGTGCCCAAAAGTTTACATCTCCCAGCAGAATTTCAGATTTTTTGGCCTTTTCTCAGAAAATATGAATGGTAACACAAAAACCTTTCTGTCACTTATGGTTCGTGGTTGAGTGAAGACATTTATTGAAAAAAAGATTAGTTTACTCTTTCTAAATCATAATGACAACAGAAACTTCCAAATTGACCCTGTTCAAAAGTTTACACCCCCCAGTTTTTAATACCTTGTATTCCCCCCTTTAACATCTATAACAGCTTGAAGTCTTTTGTGGTAGTTGTGGATGAGGGTCTTTATTTTCTCAGATGGTAAAACTGCCCATTCCTCTTGGCAAAAAGTAAATTCTTGGGCTGTCTTGCATGAACTGCACGTTTGAGATCTCCCCAGAGTGGCTCAATGATATTGAGGTCAGGAGACTGAGATGGCCACTTTAAAACCTTCACTTTATTCTGCTGTAGCCAATGGCAGGTTGATTTGGCTTTGTGTTTTGGATCATTGTCGTGTCGGAATGTCCAAGAACGTCCCATGCGCAGCTTCTGGGCCGATGAGTGTAAATTTTACTCCAGTATTTTCTGATAACATGCTGCATTCATCCTTCCATCAATTTTGACCAGTTTTCCTGTGCCTTTGTAGCTCACGCATCCCCAAAACATCAGTGATCCACCTCAGTGTTTCACAGTAGGAATGGTGTACCTTTCATTTTGGGCCTTGTTGACTCCTCTCCAACTGTAACATTTATGGTTGTGGCCAAAAAGTTCAATTTTGGTCTCATCACTCCGAATATCTTTGTTCCAGAAGTTTTGAGGCTTGTCTCTGTGCTGTTTGGCATATTGTAAACGGGATATTTTGTGGCATTTGCGTAGAAATGTCTTTCTTCTGGCAACTCGACCATGTAGCCCATGTTTCTTCAAGAGTCTCCTTATTGTGGATCTTGAAACATCCACTCCAATTTTTTTCAGAGAGTCCTGTATTTCAGCAGAAGTTATTTGAGGGTTTTTCTTTGCATCTCTAACAACTGTCCTTGCAGTTGGAGCTGAAATTTTTGTTGGTCTGCCTGACCGTGGTTTGGTTTCAACAGAATCCCTCTCTCTCCCCTTCTTAATTAGAGTTTTAACAGTGCTTCTTGGCATCCTCAGTTCCTTGTTTTATACAGTTGACATACCTTTTCTCGCAGATCTTTTGACAATTCTTTTGCTTTACCCATGACACAGAAACGAGAAACTTCAACGTAGCACTGAGTGAAAGATGCACGTGTCTGTCAGGAGCTCAGAAACTCACTGAGCTTTCATACACACACACAGTTTACAAGCTAATAGATCACAGAGAGGATGGTTACCTTTAGTAGACATTCAAACTCATTTGTGTCAAATTTTGTGCATGTTATCAGGCCAAAACTGCCAGGGGGTGTAAACTTTTGAACAGGGTCATTTTTGAAGTTTCTGTTGTCATTATGATTTAAAAAGAGTAAACTATTATTTTTTTTCAATAAATGTCTTCACCCAACCACTAACCATGAGTGACAGAAAGGTTTTTGTGTTACCATTCATATTTTCTGAGAAAAGGCCAAAAAATCAGAAATTCTGCTGGGGGGTGTAAACTTTTGGGCACAACTGTATATATCTAAAGTGAAAGCCAAAGCAAGATTAATTGCTGTCCCAACTGTGTATGCAACTCCTAATTTTTTTAATACTTTTTATTTAGTTGTTTTTTCATTTTAACATTGAAAACACAAACAGAAAAATATAAGACACATAGAACATAAATGTGGGGTACACCTTAGCTTAAACAACTCAAGTATTTATATCAGATCTGGGTCCGTTGCTGGCCAAAGAAAATCATGAAGATGTAGCGTCCTTTTCCGTTGTTGTGAAGAGTATCCATTTCTCCCACCTCTTCGTAAAAATTGTCCCTTGAAGTCTTAAAAGAGAAAGTTATCTTTTCATTAGCAAAGACCTCCCTGACTATGTCCATCCACTCAGAGAGACTTGGGGGTTCAGCGTTATACCACTTCCTCGTTATTGCTTTTTTGCATGCAGCAAACAGGATTTTACACAGATACCAGTCTTTTCTTGAAATGTTATCCACAACAATTAAACCAAGATACAGGACCTTTACGTCATTGGGGATCCTATATCCCAGAATCTTACTTATAGTTTGGTATATATTCGTCCAAAACATCTTTATTTTTGGGCACATCCAAAAAATGTGGGAATGGTTGGCATCCATGTGCCCACACAGCCTCCAGCATGGCTGATGTGAATGAGAATGTCGGCTTTTAATGAGAGGTGTTATAAAGAAACGTACTAAATTTTTCCAGCCAAATTCTCTCCATTTTTTGGAACTTGTGGATGAGTGCTGTGTGTTCCACATAGAACACCAATCCTCCTCTGATATTTCAATGTTTAATTCTTTTTCCCATTTAGACCTGATGTATCCTGTTTTAGTTTCTTTCTGCCTCTGGAAACCCTGGTACAGCCTGGATATGAGTTTCTTACTGTTTTGTTGATATGCTTTAACAAAAACATCCACCACTGAATTGCCCTTTTCTGTTATACTTGGTTTAATCTTTTTTGTATAATAATCTCTTATTTGTAAATATCTATAAAATTCACAGTTCTGCAGTCTAAACTCCTTCTGTAAATCTCCAAAACTTTTAAATTCTCTGCCCTGAGTTAAGGTGCAGATTGCTGTGATGCCTTTATCCCACCACTGTTTAAAACCAGAATCATTCAATCCAGGCTGGAACTTTGGGTCCAGGGCAGGCCATCTTAATAATTTAACATCACCTGCCAAGTTATATTCTTTTTACAACTTTACCCCAGATGATCAGGCTTTGTTTGATAATTTCATTATTGCTTTTTGATTAAAAAAATGTTCACCTTATCTCCCAATGTTGTATGAAGCTGGAAGTTTTCTATATTCAGTTCAATAATTTTCCGTTTGGCCTGGTAAAAAGGACAGCACGGGCAAACAAGATACCTCACCTGGGCCGCATAAAATATTGCCTCAAGTCAGGTTAAGACATACCACCATCCTCTTTATTTAGCAGAAGGGTTTTATATCTGATCCTCGGTCTCTTACCTGCCCAAATAAACCTAGGAATTAACTTATCCCAAGATCTAAATTGTGACTCTGGGATTATATGTGGAATCGATTGGAATAGATATAAAAGTCTCGGCAACAATATCATCTTGATTATCTCTATTCGTGTAACAAAATCCAGGCCAAATGCAGACCAACGCCTAATGTCTCTTAAAATGCTAACATTTATATGGTTGTAGTTGATCTCAAAAGTTTTCTGGAGTTCTTTTGCAATTATCACACCAAGATACTTAATTGTTTTTGCCCTCCAGTTTATTGTGTATTTGTCTTTTGTTACTTGACTTGGATAAAAATTTAGGGGGAGGATTTGGGTCTTTGTAATATTTAATTTATAGCCTGAATATTGACCAAAATCCTCTAATATAGCCATAAGGTTAGGAAATGTGTCATCAGGGTTTTGGAGAATAACAATAACGTCATCCGCAAAAAGTTCAATGATGTGGTCTTGGCCTCCAATATTTATCCCTTTCAAAGTGTTACTCTGCCTGATCATTTGTGCCATTGGCTCGATGATGATTGCAAATAAAGTAGGGCTCAAACAGCAACCTTGACGAGTCCCTCGTTGTAAAATAAACCTGTCAGTCAAGTGTCCGCTTATTTTATTCTGGCCATAGGTTCTTGGTAAAGAGTTTGAATACATCGATTGATTCTTTTGAAAACCAAATCTCTCCAACACCTGATAAAGAAACTTCCAATTGACGAGTCAAAGGCTTTCTCCGCATCTAGGCTAACCAGTACAGCGCTTTTTCTCTGCTTATGAATCTGATCTATTATGTGAACAGTTCGTCTAATGTTGTTTTGAGTTTGCCGACCTTTGATAAAACCTGATTGGTCTTCATCTATTAACTCAGACATAACAATTTCAAACCTTTTAGCAATGATGGAGGTAAATATTTTATAGTCGACATTTAAGATTGAAATGGGTCTAAAGGATTCACAATACTCTTTATTTTTTCCTTCCTTTGGTATAACTGAAATAATAGCTTTTTCCATGATGGAGGAAGCTTCCCTTCCTTCACAGTTTGATTAAATGAATTTAAAAGCAGTGGAATTAATTGTTCTCTATAAATTTTGTACCATTCACTGGGGAATCCATCACTGCCTGAAGCTTTGTTTGATTTTAGTCTGCTTATAGTATCTTCTATTTCTTTCTTAGTTATGTCTGAGGTTAGTTTTTTATTCTGTGATTCACCAATAAAAGGTAAATCAAATGAATTAAAAAATTATTTCATCTGGTGATCCTCTTTAGCTGGTGGTTGTGTGTATAAATTTTTATAATAGTTTCTAAAGACTTTTTCTATGTCTTCATGTTTGTAAAGTAACTGCTTTGTGTGGGGGTCTCTAATTTTATGTATTGTGTGAGAGAGTTGTTGTACCCTGAGACGCCTAGCTAAGTATTTATTAGCTTTAGACCCAGATTCATAGTAAGTCTGTTTAGTAAATCTAAGTTTTTTCTCTATCTCATTAGTCATTATATTGTTAATCCGTTGTCTAACCTCCAATATGTTTTTTAATATTGTTGATCCTGGTTATTTTTATGATGGAGTTCCAGTGTTTTTAACTCTTCGACCAACCTTTTATATGTCTTCTCTCTAGTCTTTTTAAATGTGCTGCTTTTGATATAAGCCTACCTCTCATGACAGCTTTAACTGTATCCCATAGTATAGTACTATCTACAGGGCTGTCTTTATTTTCTTCAAAGCAGTTGAGTATCTCCTTTCTAATGTCCTCTCTAATTCCTGATTGTTTAACATACTCACATTTAGCTTCCATTGGGAGTTTCTTTTGTCTCAAGGCCTACAAAAAATATTGACGTAAACAACACTGTGGTCTGATAAATCAGTCACTCCAATACTACAGTCCCTAATCCTATGTCTGTCAATTATATTCATAAAGACATAGTCTATTCTTGAGTACACAGAGTGGGGTGCAGAAAAATGGGTATAGTCTCTCTCCAAAGGGTGGAGTTCCTCCAGACATCAAATAGTCCTAGTTCCTAAGTGATGTGCAAAGGAGCCTGGACAATCCTGTCTTATTTCTCTTTCTATTAGTAGTATCAAGTTTAGCATTTAAAATCATATTGAAATCCCCAGCACAAACAAGTATTCCTTCACTTTCTGAAATGATGTGTTCAAATAACAGTATTAGGAATGTTTTGTCACTATTGGGAGGTACATAAACATTCACGAAAGTAACAACAACATTATCAATTTTCCCTGTGACTATTACAAACCTCCCCTCCTTGTCGCACATTTCCTTACCTAATTCAAAATTAACTGAATTAGCTATTAGTATTGCTACTCCTCTTTAGGACCCTTTTTGTAGGAACTAAAAAAGTATTTCTAAAGCCAAACCTCTTCAGTTTTTCATGCTCCTGGCAAGAAAGGTGTGTTTTTGCAAGTACATCACTTGACATTTTTTCTTTCTTTAGTTTGGGAATTATTTTCCTCTTTTAATGGGATTATTCAAACCATTAACGTTTAAGGACGCCACCCTCAGGTTACTGCAACTTATTTGTTTGAGCGGACCAGAAAAATAAACAACAGTGACCCCACAATAATTGCCTGAACGCTGGCATGAAACAAGAACAAAAAGAACAGTTGACCTCCAAAAATAGGACAGATCTCTTCACTATCCCTGACTGTGATCCCGTTGGGAGATCGGGGGGGAAAGCCCTTTAAGAGGGGGGCCCTGGCATAGTTATGACTTTACAAGCCATACTAAATAAGTCCAACGTTAACTCGAGCAGAAAAGAAAAACAGTTCAACACGTAAGCTGAGCTCCCACAGTCCACGCCGTATGGTCGTAAAGCTGGGGTCCGAGTGCAAAGGAGAAAAGAGTTTAAACATTCTTACCGATTGGGCTGTAAGTTACCCTCATAGATAGTCAGTTAACAGCAGATCTCTGGAAACCCTGAGCTTTTCCTTGGCCCGGAGAGCTGCTGCCGTGTTGCTCCTCCGGGTCCCGTCACTGCGCCGCCACTCCATCGCCGAGCAGAGCCGCTGACTCCGCCGTGGTATCCATCGTAGCAGGAGCCGGCATTGCCTCCGCGAGTCCACGTCCCACCAACTCTTCTCTCACCTTCTTCGCGGTGCTGTATGTACGAGTCCCAGAGTCCCAGAGTCCCAGAGTCCCAGAAAATCTGCATTTTGGTATATGGCGTCTGAAATCGGATGCCTTTTTCCTTTAGGATCCTCTTCGCTGCATTGGATTCCTTCCTTCTCTGGACGACCTCTGATGCATAGTCGTGGTCAAATGACAGCGTTTTATTTCCAACATGGATCTTCTTCTGCCAAACCTCCCTCAAGACTCTTTCTTTAGTTGAAAATTCCAAAAAGTTCACAATGAGCGATCTTGGCATGGCTCCGTCTGCAGGTTTCTGTGCCAAAGACCGGTGTGCTCTTTGTATTTTCAAATTAAAAGACTCCGGTAGTTGAAGCTCACGTCGAAGTAGGGTCTCTACAAACTTAGGAGCGGATTCACCCTCCTCACCCTCTGCCACACCGTAGATACGGATATTATTCCTCCGTGATCTCGATTCCAAATCGGTGAGTTTTTCTTGAAGTGTTTTCTGTTGATTCAGGGATAGGATGAGGGCGTCATTCTCCTCCTGGCCCCAGATTTCTAGGTTCTCTAAGCGTGTCTCTACCTCGTCAACTCTTCGGCTCTGTTGCTGTTCGGTGATTAATAAAGAGAGCCTCTGATCTATGTCGTGTTTAATAATATCCAAGTCTTTTTTCACGTCGTCCCGCAGTATTTGACCAAATGCATGAAAATCTTCACTTATTTCTGATTTAAGGCATCTTATCTCTTTGCTGATGTTTTCCAGCCCATATCGGATGTCTGTGTCACAGCCAGCTTGGGTGGTGTCTTCATGGAGTCCACCTTCTTCTGTTCCATGAGTAGCTAGCATGTCCTCCGGTTCATCTTTTTCCGTGGATTTTGTAGCAATACTCCGATGTTTCTGACCCCTCTGTTTCTTGTCCACACTCATTTTCAGTTAAACTGCAATTTAGTCCTTTTAAAAAAATCAAGTTTAGGGGAGTTTTTGAATTTGACAGTCGGGAGCTCTGTCAACGTGCTGCTACTCCTCCATAACGTAACCTGGAAGTCCCCGCAACTCCTAATTCTATATAAACTGTGGTAAAAATTATGTCGAGGAGAGAGGCATCATGGGCAGCCCCTCCCAGGTATCCTGCAAAGCCTGTGCAAATCTGGTGTTGCTTGTTGTAAAAAAAACAACACTTGCAAGTAAGTCAGTGTCAAGAAGCCTACTTCTGTCTTCTGCACATCACAAGTGGTCCAGATATGACACCGTAAATATCCTTCAATCTCGAGCAGTGAACCCTGGGTCTCCAAAATTTGCCATGTCAAACCCTCCCCTGACAGCCACTCCTCAAATATCTCAGCTCACTCACCTCCTGGTGGGAAAAACTCTTCTTCTGGACCAACGACAGGGCACACATTCTTGGTTGGATGTTGAGGTGGCTGGCTGGAGGTTGCTGGCAGAGGCTGCAGATCAACTTGTTTACTGATGGAGACCAGAAGGGACTAAGGATGAAGTATCAGGATTCTCTGACATTGACAAAAAAACAAAAGTTGACATTGCATGTGATGTTGTGAAGAATCACACACATGAAATCAAGATATAAAACACCATGTCACTTACCACAAGTTGTCTTGTGCTGCTGATTTCACACAAAGGTCTTGTTGGATCAACAACACGAACCCCAATGAAGAAAACACACCAGCTGACTTTGAACAAGTTCAGCTGACATACATTCATGCATTCTCCGACATTCACTACCTACAAATTGTAATTGATCCTAACACCTCAGCCTTCAAACTCTTCCACTCACCAGCAGTGAACCCTGGACCTCCAAAATATGCCATGTCAAAACCTCCACTGACAGCCACTCATCCTATAACTCAGCTCACTCGTCTCCTCATGGGAGAAAGTCCTCTTCTCCTGGTCCAATGATTTGGACAATCGTCTTGGTTGGATGTTGAGGTGGCTGGCTGGAGGTTGCTGGCAGAGGCTGCAGATCAACTTGTTCACTGATGGAGACCAGAAGGGACGAAGGATGAAGTATCAGGATTCTCTGACATTGACAAAAAAACAAAAGTTGACATTGCATTTCATGTTGTGAAGAATCACACACATGAAATCAAGATATAAAAAACCATGTCACTTATCAAAAGTTGACTTGTGTTGCTCATTCAAACAAAGATCCTGTTGAATCAACAACACTCTTCCCAAAGAAGAAAACACACCAGCTGACTTTAAACAAGTTCAGCTGACAAACATTCATGCATTCTCCTACATTCACTATCTACAAATGGGAACTGATCCTAACACCTCAGCCTTCAAACTCTTCCACTCACCAGCAGTGAACTCTGGGCCTCTAAAATTTGCCATGTCAAACCCTCCACTGACAGCCACTCATCCTATACCTCAGCTCACTCGTCTCCCCATGGGAAAAAGTCCTCTTCTTCAGGCACGACTAATGGACAATCTTCTTGGTTGGATGTTGAGGTGGCTGGCTGGAGGTTGCTGGCAGAGGCTGCAGATCAACTTGTTCACTGATGGAGACCAGAAGGGACTAAGGATGAAGTATCAGGATTCTCTGACATTGACAAAAAAACAAAAGTTGACATTGCATGTGATGTTTTGAAGAATCACACACATGAAATGAAGATATAAAAAAACATGTCACCTACCACAAGTTGACTTGTGTTGCTGATTTCACACAAAGGTCTTGTTGAATCAACAACACTCTTCCCAAAGAAGAAAACACACAAGCTGACTTTGAACAAGTTCAGCTGACAAACATTCATGCATTCTCCTACATTCACTATCTACAAATGGTTATTGATCCTAACACCTCAGCCTTCAAACTCTTCCACTCACCAGCAGTGAACCCTGGGCCTCCAAAATTTGCCATGTCAAACCCTCCACTGACAGCCACTCATCCTATACCTCCGCTGACTCCAATCCTCCTGGGAGAAAGTCCTCTTCTCCTGGTCCAATGATTTGGACAATCTTCTTGGTTGGATGTTGAGGTGGCTGGCTGGAGGTTGCTGGAGGAGGCTGCAGATCAACTTGTTCACTGATGGAGACCAGAAGGGACTAAGGATGAAGTATCAGGATTCTCTGACATTGACAAAAAAACAAAAGTTGACATTGCATGTGAAGTTGTGAAGAATCACACGCATGAAATCAAGATATAAAAAACCATGTCACTTACCATAAGCTGACTTCTGCTGCTGATTTCACACAAAAGTCCTGTTGATTCAACAACATGAACCCCAAAGAAGAAAACACACCAACTGACTTTGAACAAGTACAGCTGACAGACATTCATGCATTCTCCTACATTCACTATCTACAAATTGTAATTGATCCTAACACCTCAGCCTTCAAACTCTTCCACTCACCAGCAGTGAACCCTGGGCCTCCAAAATTTGCCATGTCAAACCCTCCACTGACAACCACTCATCCTATACCTCAGCTGACTCGTCACCTCATGGGAGAAAGTCCTCTTCTTCTGGTCCAATGATTTGGACAATCTTCTTGGTTGGATGTTGAGGTGGCTGGCTGGAGGTTGCTGGCAGAGGCTGCAGATCAACTTGTTCACTGATGGAGACCAGAAGGGACTAAGGATGAAGTATCAGGATTCTCTGACATTGACAAAAAAACAAAAGTTGACACTGCATGTGATGTTTTGAAGAATCACACACATGAAATGAAGATATAAAAAAACATGTCACCTACCACAAGTTGACTTGTGTTGCTGATTTCAAACAAAGATCCTGTTGAATCAACAACACTCTTCCCAAAGAAGAAAACACACCAGCTTACGTTGAACAAGTTCAGCTGACAAACATGTATGCATTCTCCTACATTCACTATCTACAAATGGTAACTGATCCTAACACCTCAGCCTTCAAACTCTTCCACTCACCAGCACTGAACCCTGGGCCTCCAAAATTTGCCATGTCAAACCCTCCACCGACAGCCACTCATCCTATACCTCAGCTGACTCGAATCATCCTGGGAGAAAGTCCTCTTCTCCTGGTCCAATGATTTGGACAAACTTCTTGGTTGGATGTTGAGGTGGCTGGCTGGAGGTTGCTGGCAGAGGCTGCAGATCAACTTGTTCACTGATGGAAACCAGAAGGGACTAAGGATGAAGTATCAGGATTCTCTGACATTGACAAAACGACAAAAGTTGACATTGCATGTGATGTTGTGAAGAATCACACGCATGAAATCAAGATATAAAAAACCATGTCAATTACCATAAGCTGACTTCTGCTGCTGATTTCAAACAAAAGTCCTGTTGATTCAACAACACGAACTCCAAAGAAGAAAACACACCAACTGACTTTGAACAAGTTCAGCTGACAGACATTCATGCATTCTCCTACATTCACGATCTACAAATTGTAATTGATCCTAACACCTCAGCCTTCAAACTCTTCCACTCACCAGCAGTGAACCCTGGGCCTCCAAAATTTGCCATGTCAAACCCTCCACTGACAGCCACTCATCCTATACCTCAGCTCACTCGTCTCCTCCTGGGAAAAAGTCCTCTTCTTCTGGTCCAATGATTTGGACAATCTTCTTGGTTGGATGTTGAGGTGGCTGGCTGGAGGTTGCTGGCAGAGGCTGCAGATCAATTTGTTCACTGATGGAGACCAGAAGGGACTAAGGATGAAGTATCAGGATTCTCTGACATTGACAAAAAAACAAAAGTTGACATTGCATGTGATGTTGTGAAGAATCACACACTTGAAATCAAGATATAAAAAAACATGTCACCTACCACAAGCTGACTTGTGTTGCTGATTTCACACAAAGGTCTTGTTGAATCAACAACACTCTTCCCAAAGAAGAAAACACACCAGCTGACTTTAAACAAGTTCAGCTGAAAAACATTCATGCATTCTCCTATATTCATCATCTACAAATTTTAACTGATCCTAACACCTCAGCCTTCAAACTCTTCCACTCACCAGCAGTGAACCCTGGGCCTCCAAAATTTGCCATGTCAAACCCTCCACTGACAGCCACTCATCCTATACCTCAGCTCACTCGTCTCCTCATGGGAAAAAGTCCTCTTCTTCTGGCCCAACTAATGGACAATCTTCTTGGTTGGATGTTGAGGTGGCTGGCTGGAGGTTGCTGGCAGAGGCTGCAGATCAACTTGTTCACTGATGGAGACCAGAAGGGACTAAGGATGAAGTATCAGGAATCTCTGACATTGACAAAAAAACAAAAGTTGACATTGCATGTGATGTTGTGAAGAATCACACACATGAAATCAAGATATAAAAAACCATGTCACTTACCATAAGCTGACTTGTGCTGCTGATTTCACACAAAAGTCCTGTTGAATCAACAACATGAACCCCAAAGAAGAAAACACACCAGCTGACTTTAAACAAGTTCAGCTGAAAAACATTCATACATTCACTATCTATAAATTGTAACTGATCCTAACACCTCAGCCTTCAAACTCTTCCACTCACCAGCAGTGAACCCTGGGCCTCCAAAATTTGCCATGTCAAACCCTCCACTGACAGCCACTCATTCTATACCTCAGCTGACTCGTCTCCTCATGGGGAAAAAGTCCTCTTCTTCTGGTCCAATGATTAGGACAATCTTCTTGGTTGGATGTTGAGGTGGCTGGCTGGAGGTTGCTGGCAGAGGCTGCAGATCAACTTGTTCACTGATGGAGACCAGAAGGGACTAAGGATGAAGTATCAGGATTCTCTGACATTGACAAAAAAACCAAAAGTTGACATTGCATTTGATGTTTTGAAGAATCACACACCACATGAAATCAAGATATAAAAGACCATGTCACTGACCACAAGCTGACTTGTGCTGCTAATTTCACACAAAGATCCTGTTGAATCAACAACATGAACCCCAAAGAACAAAACACACCAGCTGACTTTGAACAAGTTCAGCTGACAAACATTCATGCATTCTCCTACATTCACTATCTACAAGTGGTTATTGATCCTAACACCTCAGCCTTCAAACTCTTCCACTCACCAGCAGTGAACCCTGGGCCTCCAAAATTTGCCATGTCAAACCCTCCACTGACAGCCACTCATCCTATACCTCAGCTCACTCGACTCCTCACAGGAAAAAGTCCTCTTCTTCTGGTCCAATGATTTGGACAATCTTCTTGGTTGGATGTTGAGGTGGCTGGCTGGAGGTTTCTGGCAGAGGCTGCAGATCAACTTGTTCACTGATGGAGACCAGAAGGGACTAAGGATGAAGTATCAGGATTCTCTGATATTGACCAAAAAACAAAAGTTGACATTGCATGTGATGTTGTGAAGAATCACACACATGAAATCAAGATATAAAAAACCATGTCACCTACCACAACTTGACTTGTGTTGCTGTTTTCAAACAAAGATCCTGTTGAATCAACAACACTCTTCCCAAAGAAGAAAACACACCAGCTGACTTTGAACAAGTTCAGCTGACAAACATTCATGCATTCTCCTACATTCACTATCTACAAATGGTTATTGATCCTAACACCTCAGCCTTCAAACTCTTCCACTCACCAGCAGTGAACCCTGGGCCTCCAAAATTTGCCATGTCAAACCCTCCACTGACAGCCACTCATCCTATACCTCAGCTCACTCGTCTCCTCCTGGGAGAAAGTCCTCTTCTTCTGGTCCAATGATTTGGACAATCTTCTTGGTTGGATGTTGAGGTGGCTGGCTGGAGGTTGCTGGCAGAGGCTGCAGATCAACTTGTTCACTGATGGAGACCAGAAGGGACTAAGGATGAAGTATCAGGATTCTCTGACATTGACAACAAAAACAAAAGTTGACATTGCATGTGATGTTGTGAAGAATCACACACATGAAATCAAGACATAAAAAACCATGTCACTTACCATAAGCTGACTTGTGTTGCTGATTTCACACAAAGGTCCTGTTAAATCAACAAACACTCTTCCCAAAGAAGAAAACACACCAGCTGACTTTGAACCACTTCAGCTGACAAACATTCATGCATTCTCCTACATTCACTATCTACAAATGGTTCCCTATCCTAGCACCTCAGCCTTCAAACTCTTCCACTCACCAGCAGTGAACCCTGGGCCTCCAAAATTTGCCATGTCAAACCCTCCACTGACAGCCACTCATCCTATACCTCAGCTCACTCGTCTCCTCATGGGAAAAAGTCCTCTTCTTCTGGTCCAACGATTTGGACAACTTCTTGGGTAGGGTTGAGCATTGTTTGAATTTGAATGATTCCGGTTCCGATTCCGAGTTTCGATTCCAGTTGCTAAGGATTCTCGATTCCAATTCTTTGAAGAGGCAGGTTCAAAAAAGTTTTGATGTTTTAAATGAGCTAGCTAAGCAGAGGTCTTTCTGGATAAAATAGTCTGTACTTCTCCATGAATTTTAACCCTATAAAGCCAATTGTATCATATTTGTTACACACTTTTATAATACCTCTTTCTACTCAATACGATCAACAAATTACAAAAAAAACCCATCTGAATACAATCAGATAAATGATAAAAATGTCCTCAAATGGATTATCAGTTGCCCAAAACACCTAATGTATCAAATGAGATAAGAAAAATCTATATGTTGAATTTCATGGACATTTTTATTTTTATCTATTTTAGCAGAAAGTGAAACAAACATTTCAGCTCCAAAAAATTAGAGTTTTCTGGCTATTATCTATGGTCTTGGTGTTCTGTCCTCACTATGAGTAGCCAAAGTTCAATGCTAGACAGTCAGCTAACAAATCCTCCAAGAATTATAAGGCGTAACTTTTCTTGTCATTTATTGAAGGTTATCTTGTTTTGTAAAACTGCAATGAAACACAAAATACAAATTGCATAAAGAAAATGGCTACAAATAAGGACAAGGCAAAACCAAGATAAGTAGAACCAAAAAATGTACAGTCATGCTACTAGCTTAAATCTACACTTTTTACTCTACAGCTTAAAGGCTACAAACACAAAGAACAATCTGAAAAACCACCCTCTGCCTCTGTCTTCATCACAAAAAACATATAATTCTATACTTACAGACAAATGTTGTCCAAAGCAACAATGAAAAGAGAGTTCCTGCAGGAGATGAACCAATGCTGCCTGCTCTGGAAGGCTACCACATGGCAAATAGCTAGCACATGCTCACTGGACTCTTCAGCCAGGAGGGGGCAGTAGGAAAGCAAAACTTAACAAAAACTGCATACAAAGTTTTCTCAGGCAGAGGGCAGTGTAACAGCAAATCAACTGGCTTTTGAAAGGGCAGGACACTCCCCGCCTGGCACAATTATATTGTACCACTTAGACATGTTTAATCAAATGCAAGAAAGTCATTTATTTCTACTGTCCTTCAGACAACAGAACAACCATTTCAGAGATAGGTCTCAGGAACACTTTCACAGTCCCATCCCTCACTATCCTCACTTCAGCCTTACGAACTCGGTCATCATTGCTTGGGAATGTTTTGATGATAAGACCTACTGGCCAGTTATTTCTGTGAGCCTGGTTGTCCTTGAGCAAAACGATATCTCCAACTTTGATGTTGGGCTTGGCATTAATCCATTTTTGACGACTTTGAAGGGTGGCAAGATATTCCCCTCTCCACCTCTTCCAGAAGGTGTCTGCAAGACACTGGACTTGTTTCCACTGTTTTGTATGTAGCTCTGTTTGGTCAAAGTCACCAGAGGGTGCTGCCAGTGCACTTGTCTTATGGGTAAGGATCACTGCTGGTGTGAGAACAGCTGGCATGTTTGGGTCTGTGGACACTGGTACTAACGGTCTGGCATTCATAACTGCCATCACTTCACACATAAAAGTACTTAAAACTTCATGTGTGAGTCGAGTGTGCTGTGACTGCAAAAGCATGGCATCCAGGATCCGTCTGGCAACACCAATGAGTCGTTCCCATGCCCCACCCATATGTGAGGAGTGTGGAGGGTTAAACTCCCATGCACATCCCGTCTCCTGGAGGTAGTTGTTCAGTGTAGGATCAGCATGGTCGAGTTTCAGCTCCTTGGAAGCACCAACAAAATTAGTACCTCTGTCAGACCGAAGACGTTTTGCAGGTCCTCTAATACAGAAGAACCTTCTAAGTGCATTTATGAAACTGGAAGTGGACATGGATTCAATCAGTTCAATGTGCACAGCCCTTGTTGCCATGCATGTGAAAAGCACAGCCCACCTTTTGTTGTCTGCACTACCTCCCCTTGTACGACGTGTGACTACAGTCCATGGACCAAAGACATCAAGTCCAACGTTGGTAAAGGGTGGCACCGGTGAAAGCCTGTCAGCGGGTAAGTCTGCCATCTTTTGGATTTGTAGTGTTCCTCTGAGCCTGCGACAGATGACACACTTAAAGATCACAGATGAGACCAGGCCTTTGCTCCCGATGATCCAGAATCCTGCTGCTCTTATGGCTCCCTCTGTGATGTGACGTCCCTGGTGTGCTACCTTCTCATGGTAATATCTCACCAAGAGAATAGCAATGTGGTGGGTACGAGGTATTATAAGTGGGTGCTTCTCCTCTTTGGTCATATTAGCTGGTGCTAAGCGACCACCAACTCGAAGTAGGCCTTCTTCATCTATGATGGGGTTGAGTTTTCTGAGTGGACTTTGCTTTGGCAATGCCTGTTGCTGCTCAATACACCTGTATTCTTCCTTGAAGATGTCATGTTGCACAAGGCGAAGAATTACAGTTTGCGCATGCAGGATCTCTGCTGAGGTGGCTGCTTCAGTGTAACACTTCCATCCTTTGCATTTTCTTTGCACTGGTGTTTTCTTAAATGATGCTGCAACACGAATGAGTGAAGCAATGGTGCGGCACAGAGGCATCCAGTGAGAAAATCTCTCAAACCGATGAGACTGGAAGTGGGATTTTGAAGTCTTTGTGATCAGAGTTGAAACATCAGGCCGTATTTCCACATCTGCTTCAGGATCTACTAGTGAGAAAACATCAAACGATGGGGGCTCTGAGTTTGCGTGTGTTAAGAAAGTCGGTCCAGAGAACCAGTTTGTGTGCTGAAGCTGAGATGCATGGACTATTCTGGTGGCATGATCTGCAGGGTTGGTCTCCGTGGTGATGTAATGCCACTGCTCAGGATGTGTTGACTTTCGGATGCGGGTCACTCTGTTGGCGACATAAGTATAAAACCTTTTGGTGGTGTTGTGTATATACCCAAGGACTATCTTGCTGTCAGTGAAGAACTTGGTAACATCCACATTGATATCCAGCTCATCTCTAAGAAGCTCATACAGCTCCACTGCTAGAACAGCTGCACATAACTCTAGTCGTGGTACAGTGTGTGCAGGTCTTGGGGCTAGTTTTGATTTGGCCATGATGAAGCCACTGTTCCACTGACCTTCGCTGTCACTTGCACTCAAATAGGCTACAGCTCCAATTGCCAGAGTGGATGCATCCGAAAAGATACACAGCTCTCTTCTCTGAGCAGAGGACTGTGAGAAGGGGAAATAGCACCTTGGTACCTGGAGGCTTTGGAGATTTTTCAGTGACTCCTTCCATCTATCCCATTCTTCTTTCTTGTCGGGGGGAAGTGGCTCATCCCAATCATTGTGCTCTGATGAGAGTTCACGGAGAAGGGCTTTTCCTTGCATAGTCACCGGAGCCACAAATCCCAAAGGATCAAACAAGCTGTTAACAGTTGCCAGTACACCTCTCCTGGTGTATGGTTTCTCCTCTTGAGATACTTGGAAAGTGAAACTGTCTGTTTCAAGGTTCCACAGAACTCCAAGGCTGCGCTGGAGAGGGAGATCATCCAACCCAAGGTCCAAATCTTTCACATCTTTGGCTCGTTCCTCAGGAGGAAATGCTTCCATGACTTTGCGGCTATTGGATGCAATCTTGTGCAGTTTTAGGTTGGACTCTGCGAGCATCTTTTGAGCTCTCATTAAGATGTCGATGGCTTCTTCGGAGGTGGCTGTAGAGGCAAGACCATCATCAACATAAAAATGTCTTACGACAATCTGCTTTGCATCAGCACCATGTTCTTTTTCACCTGCAGCTGCAGCTTTCCTCATGCAATAAATAGCCACAGCTGGTGAGGGGCTGTTCCCAAACACATGAACTTTCATTCTGAAGTCCCTCACATCCTTGCTGGGGTCATTTTCTTCATACCACAGAATCCTGAGGTAGTCTCTGTGCTCTTCTTTAACGACAAAACAGTAAAACATTTGCTGTATGTCGGCTGTGAATGCTACTGGTTCTTTTCTAAAACGCAGCAGAACCCCTGAAAGGGTGTTATTTAAATCGGGACCACTGAGCAGCACTTTGTTCAAGGAGACTCCTTCATGTTCTGCACTGGAATCAAAGACAACTCTTAGCTGGTCAGGTTTGCGGGGATGGTAAACACCAAAGGACGGTAGATACCAGTGTTCCTTGTCTTTTTTCAGAGGAGGGGCAGGTTCTGCATGATCATTTTCAAACATTTTCTGCATGAATTCAACATACTGTCTTTTCATGATGGGATGTCTGTCCAGTGTTTTCTTGAGAGAGCAGAAACGCTTGATTGCTTGCCCTTTGTTGCTGGGAAGGAGTTGCCTGGGGGAGCGAAATGGTAATGGTGCTACCCAGCTGTTTCCCTCGTCTTGATAAACTTCTCGATTCATAATGCTAAGAAACGCTTGATCATCCACGGAAAATGCTGGCTTGTCATCCTCCTTGGTTTTGATAAAGACATTAGATCCTAACTCATCTTCAATCCCTCTCAGATGTTCTTTTGGGGTACAGCAGCTTGGAGAACAGCTGAAGTGAGATGGCAAGTAGTCAAGTGTCTCTTTAACCAAGATTGTGTTCGGACATGGGGTAAAAATTGATGCATGACCATTACTGAGCACATGGGTTTTCATGACATTGACACTGGATGGCTTATGTGTAGTCCCTAGACAGATGTCACCCACAATGACCCATCCCAGGTCAAGCCGTTGCGCATAAGGTGCACTGTGGGGTCCGTTGATTTGCTCCCTCACCTTGTGCACTCGTAGCATATCTCGTCCTAAGAGTATAAGGATTGGGGCATCTGGATCCACAGGTGGAATCTTGTCCACAACGCGCTGTAGGTGTGGGTGTTGGCGTGCTATCTCAGAAGAAGGGATCTCACTGCGGTCATCAGGAATCATGTCACATTCAATCAGGTTTGGCAGATCAAGCTTTATTTTTCCATCTATGGACTCGATCATAAAGTTTGCTGCTCTTTTGCCCCTAACTTGTTTTACACCTGCACAAGTTTTCAGGGTGTATGGGTCTGATGGGGCTGTTATGTTAAAAAGAGTAAAAAAGTCCGACTTAGCGAGAGACTTATTACTTTGCTCATCCAGCACTGCATAGATTTTCTTAGCTTCTTCTCTTTTTCCAGCAGGATACACCATCACTGGGCTAATTTTTGAGCATGAAAGTTGGCTGTCTTCATTGCCACAAATTTCTGTGCATTTAGATGTAACTGGAGGAGTGGTGTTTCCGCTCACCTCCCCGCCGTCATCTCTTTCACACTCTTTGCTCTCTACTGTAGTGGGAGGAGGACCAGGATGCAATGCTGAGATGTGTTTCTCGCTGTGGCACTCCATACATTTGATGGAAGCTCTGCAGTCTTTGGCCACATGTTGAACTGAATCACAACACCTAAAGCAAATGCCATTGTCTTTTAAGTATAGCCTCCTCTCATCCAGAGGTTTTGCTCCGAAGCTCCTGCATTTCTTGAGGGGATGTGGCTTTTTATGTATTGGGCATTGCTTGTCAGGGCTTACAGCACTTTTATCAGGAGACTTACAATGACCAGTAGAGGGCTCTGGTGAGACTTCAGTTTTGAGCACATTTACAGATCTGCTGCTGCTTTTCAGACTTCAAAGGTTTTAAGCTCTGATTTCCAGGTGATGTAAAGGCATAACTAGGATCATTTCTTATTCTTGCCTGTTGTCTTAAAAAGCTGGAGAAGAAACTAAAAGGGGGAAATGCCACTCCACGTTCCTCCTTGAATTTGGACCCTGCAGAAATCCATTTTTCCTGTAAACTGTAAGGCAACTTTTCTACAATTGGGTTTACTCCCCGAGCTGTGTCCAAATATGACAGTCCAGGCAGATATCCACCTTCTTTTGCACACTCTATTTCCTGAAGAATGTCGCCTAACTCCCTTAACTTGATGTTGTCTTTGTTGGTAAGTTTAGGAAAGTCTTCAATCTTTTTTAGCAGTGCATGCTCAACTGCTTCTGGTGACCCATAACACTCTTCTAGTCTTTGCCAAACTAAATTGAGTGCTGCTGTAGGGTTAAATACGTGCACCGAACGTATCCTCTTTGCTTGCTCTGCAGACTCCGCACCAAGCCATTTTATCATTAAATCTAATTCTTCCCTGGATGAAAGATTAAGATCCATTGTAGCACTCTGAAATGAGGCTTTCCATGACCAGTAATTCTCTGGGCGGTCATCAAACCTGAGCAGGCCTGAACTCAACATTTCTCGCCGAATGAGATACTTTGTTATGTCCTGTACACCTTGAGGCTCAGCTGGATAAGATGACTGTGCTACTGCTTCTGAGTCATAAGCTCTTTGTCTTTGTCGCTCTCGTTTGAAGGTAGCTTTGTGTTTCTCAAAATCTGTGTTTCTCTCAGACTGATTAGCAGCTTCTTCTTTCATGACCATATCATCTTGCTCATGCGCCCTCCTGTGGTAGCTTGATCTGTCTTACATGATGTTTCAGGCTGGTGGGTTTTTGCATGCTGCTGTACATAGTCAGAAGTACGTTGGGCTGCACTGAATGGTAAATCCAATAATTCCTGACTAAGTTCACTCTTGATAGATTTTGAATCCTCTTCATAGGCTGCTGCTTCAGCTGTTGCAGCAGCGGCAGCTTTCTGACTTTTCAGAATATGAAGATGTGCTTCAAGGTCAGCTTTTTGCTTTATGAGGCTAGCTTCTTTTTCTGCAAAAGTAAGCTGAGCACGGGCAGCCTCTGCTTTAGCACGAGCTTTTAGTGCCGAGGAGCTTGCTGAAGAAGCTTTGCTTGAATGCCTGGATGACTGGGAACAACTACCCTGTGCCTGGGCAGAAGTGCTTTGCTTGGGCTCTTGCTGCTTTTCCACTTTCTCATCTGGAGAAGCTGGCTGATATGTTTTGCCTGATCTAAGACTCATCTTCACTGCATTTTATCTTGAGAATTGTGCCCGCCGTGCGTTGTCTTTTTACTGTACTGTCCTCACTATGAGTGGCCAAAGTTCAAAGCTAGACAGTCAGCTAACAAATCCTCCAAGAATTACAAGGCGTAACTTTTCTTGTCATTTATTGAAGGTTATCTTGTTTTGTAAAACTGCAATGAAACACAAAATACAAATTGCATAAAGAAAATGGCTACAAATAAGGACAAGGCAAAACCAAGATAAGTAGAACCAAAAAATGTACAGTCATGCTACTAGCTTAAATCTACACTTTTTACTCTACAGCTTAAAGGCTACAAACACAAAGAACAATCTGAAAAACCACCCTCTGCCTCTGTCTTCATCACAAAAAACATATAATTCTATACTTACAGACAAATGTTGTCCAAAGCAACAATGAAAAGAGAGTTCCTGCAGGAGATGAACCAATGCTGCCTGCTCTGGAAGGCTACCACATGTCAAATAGCTAGCACATGCTCACTGGACTCTTCAGCCAGGAGGGGGCAGTAGGAAAGCAAAACTTAACAAAAACTGCATACAAAGTTTTCTCAGGCAGAGGGCAGTGTAACAGCAAATCAACTGGCTTTTGAAAGGGCAGGACACTTGGGCTTAAAAGGGTTAATGTTATGAACTTACTACTTTCTATGTACTATACAATGAATTTCGCATAGGGCTGGTTTTATATACATATCTGAACTGAAAAAAAATATTATACATTTTATTTTTAAAGGAGTTTACTTTTCACAAGAGAGCTTTATTTTTGAAAAACTCATGATGGGTGTATTGTCAATGGTTGCGCTAACCTAAAAACTTCCGGCGGACTCTTCTTCATTGGTGTTCGGCGGTTCCTCCTTCAGGTCGGCAGACTAGGAATCGAAACTAGGAATCGAAATTAAAACATTTGGACGATTTCGGGAGAATCGTAAAGAAACTCCCGGTTCCAATCGATACTCGATGATCGATGAGGTGGCTGGCTGGAGGTTTCTGGAAGAGGCTGCAGATCAACTTGTTCACTGATGGAGACCAGAAGGGACTAAGGATGAAGTATCAGGATTCTCTGACATTGACAAAAAAAACAAAAGTTGACATTGCATTTGATGTTGTGAAGAATCACACACATGAAATCAAGATATAAAAGACCACGTCACTGACCACAAGCTGACTTGTGCTGCTGATTTCACACAAAGGTCCTGTTGAATCAACAACACTAACCCCAGAAGAAAACATACCAGCTGACTTTGAACCAGTTCAGCTGACAAACATTCATGCATTCTCCTACATTCACTATCTACAAATGGTTCCTGATCCTAACACCTCAGCCTTCAAACTCTTCCACTCACCAGCAGTGAACCCTGGGCCTCCAAAATTTGCCATGTCAAACCCTCCACTGACAGCCACTCATCCTATACCTCAGCTCACTCGTCTCCCCATGGGGAAAAGTCCTCTTCTTCCGGTCCAATGATTTGGACAATCTTCTTGGTTGGATGTTGAGGTGGCTGGCTGGAGGTTGCTGGCAGAGGCTGCAGATCAACTTGTTCACTGATGGAGACCAGAAGGGACTAAGGATGAAGTATCAGGATTCTCTGACATTGACAAAAAAACAAAAGTTGACACTGCATGTGATGTTGTGAAGAATCACACACATGAAATCAAGATATAAAAAACCATGTCGCTTACCATAAGCTGACTTGTGTTGCTGATTTCACACAAAGGTCCTGTTGAATCAACAACACTCTTCCCAAAGAAGAAAACACACCAGCTGACTTTGAACAAGTTCAGCTGACAAACATTCAGGCATTCTCCTACATTCAATATCTAAAATTCGTTCCTGATCCTAACACCTCAGCCTTCAAACTATTCCACTCACCAGCAGTGAACCCTGGGCCTCCAAAATTTGCCATGTCAAACCCTCCACTGACAGCCACTCATCCTATACCTCAGCTCACTCGTCTCCTCATGGGAAAAAGTCCTCTACTTCTGGCAAGTCTAATGGACAATCTTCTTGGTTGGATGTTGAGGTGGCTGGCTGGAGGTTGCTGGCAGAGGCTGCAGATCAACTTGTTCACTGATGGAGACCAGAAGGGACTAAGGATGAAGTATCAGGAATCTCTGACAATAACAAAAAAACAAAAGTTGACATTGCATGTGATGTTGTGAAGAATCACACACATGAAATCAAGATATAAAAAACCATGTCACTTACCATAAGCTGACTTGTGTTACTGATTTCACACAAAGATCCTGTTGAATCAACAACACTCTTCCCAAAGAAGAAAACACACCAGCTGACTTTGAACAAGTTCAGCTGAAAAACATTCATGCATTCTCCTACATTCACTATCTACAAATGGTTATTGATTTTGACACCTCAGCCTTGAAACCCTTCCACTCACCAGCAGTGAACCCTGGGCCTCCAAAATTTGCCATGACAACCCTCCACTGACAGCCACTCATCCTTTACCTCAGCTCACTCGTCTCCTCACAGGAAAAAGTCCTCTTCTTCTGGTCCAATGATTTGGACAATCTTCTTGGTTGGATGTTGAGGTGGCTGGCTGGAGGTTGCTGGCAGAGGCTGCAGATCAACTTGTTCACTGATGGAGACCAGAAGGGACTAAGGATGAAGTATCAGGATTCTCTGACATTGACAAAAAAACAAAAGTTGACATTGCATGTGATGTTGTGAAGAATCACACACATGAAATCAAGATATAAAAAACCATGTCACCTACCACAACTTGACTTGTGTTGCTGATTTCAAACAAAGATCCTGTTGAATCAACAACACTCTTCCCAAAGAAGAAAACACACCAGCTGACTTTGAACAAGTTCAGCTGAAAAACATTCATGCATTCTCCTACATTCACTATCTACAAATGGTTATTGATTTTAACACCTCAGCCTTGAAACTCTTCCACTCACCAGCAGTGAACCCTGGGCCTCCAAAATTTGCCATGTCAAACCCTCCACTGACAGCCACTCATCCTTTACCTCAGCTCACTCGTCTCCCCATGGGGAAAAGTCCTCTTCTTCTGGTCCAATGATTTGGACAATCTTCTTTGTTGGATATTGAGTGGCTGGCTGGAGGTTGCTGGCAGAGGCTGCAGATCAACTTGTTCACTGATGGAGACCAGAAGGGACTAAGGATGAAGTATCAGGATTCTCTGACATTGACAGAAAAACAAAAGTTGACATTGCATGTGATGTTGTGAAGAATCACACACATGAAATCAAGATATAAAAAATCATGTCACTTACCATAAGCTGTCTTATGCTGCTGATTTCACACAAAGGTCTTGTTGAATCAACAACACTCTTCCCAAAGAAGAAAACACACCAGCTGACTTTAAACAAGTTCAGCTGAAAAACATTCATGCATTCTCCTACATTCACTATCTACAAATGGTTATTGATCCTAACACCTCAGCCTTCAAACTCTTCCACTCACCAGCAGTGAACCCTGGGCCTCCAAAATTTGCCATGTCAAACCCTCCACTGACAGCCACTCATCCTATACCTCAGCTCACTCGTCTCCTCACAGGAAAAAGTCCTCTTCTTCTGGTCCAATGATTTGGACAATCTTCTTGGTTGGATGTTGAGGTGGCTGGCTGGAGGTTGCTGGCAGAGGCTGCAGATCAACTTGTTTACTGATGGAGACCAGAAGGGATTAAGGATGAAGTATAAGGATTCTCTGACAATAACAAAAAAACAAAAGTTGACATTGCATGTGATGTTGTGAAGAATCACACACATGAAATCAAGATATAAAAAACCATGTCACTTACCATAAGCTGACTTGTGTTGCTGATTTCACACAAAGGTCTTGTTGAATCAACAACACTCTTCCCAAAGAAGAAAACACACCAGCTGACTTTGAACAAGTTCAGCTGAAAAACATTCATGCATTCTCAATCACTTACTATCTACAAATGGATATTGATCCTAACACCTCAGCCTTCAAACTCTTCCACTCACCAGCAGTGAACCCTGGGCCTCCAAAATTTGCCATGTCAAACCCTCCACTGACAGCCACTCATCCTATACCTCAGCTCACTCGTCTCCTCATGGGGAAAAAGTCCTCTTCTCCCGGTCCAATGATTTGGACAATCTTCTTGGTTGGATGCTGAGGTGGCTGGCTGGAGGTTGCTGGCAGAGGCTGCAGATCAACTTGTTCACTGATGGAGACCAGAAGGGACTAAGGATGAAGTATCAGGATTCTCTGACATTGACAAAAAAACAAAAGTGGACATTGCATGTGATGTTGTGAAGAATCACACATGTGAAATCAAGATATAAAAGACCATGTCACTTACCATAAGCTGACTTGTGTTGCTGATTTCACAAAAAGGTCTTGTTGAATCAACAACACTCTTCCCAAAGAAGAAAACACACCAGCTGACTTTGAACAAGTTCAGCTGACAAACATTCATGCATTTTCTTGCATTCACGATCTACAGCTGGTTACTGATTCTTAAACCTCAGCCTTCAAACTCTTCCACTCACCCGCAGTGAACTCTGGGCCTCTAAAATATGCCATGTCAAACCCTCCACAGACAGCTGCACATCCTATACCTCAGCTCACTCGTCTCCTCATGGGAGAAAGTCCTCTTTTCCTGGTCCAATGATTTGGACAATCTTCTTGGTTGGATGTTGAGCTGGCTGGCTGGAGGTTTCTGGCAGAGGCTGCAGATCAATTTGTTCACTGATGGAGACCAGAAGGGACTAAGGATGAAGTATCAGGATTCTCTGACATTGACAAAAAAACAAAAGTTGGCATTGCATGTGATGTTGTGAAGAATCACACACATGAAATCAAGATAAAAAAACCATGTCACCTACCACAAGCTGACTTGTGCTGCTGAGTTCACACAAAGATCCTGTTGAATCAACAACACTCTTAACAAAGAAGAAAACACACCAGCTGACTTTGAACAAGTTCAGCTGACAAACATTCATGCATTCTCCTACATTCACTGTATACAAATGCTTCCTGATCCTAACACCTCAGCCTTCAAACTCTTCCACTCACCAGCAGTGAACCCTGGGCCTCCAAAATTTGCCATGACAACCCTCCACTGACAGCCACTCATCCTAAACCTCAACTCACTCGTCTCCCAATGGGAGAAAGTCCTCTTCTTCTGGTCCAATGATTTGGACAATCTTCTTGGTTGGATGTTGAGATGGCTGGCAGAGGTTGCTGGCAGAGGCTGCAGATCAACTTGTTCACTGATGGAGACCAGAAGGGACTAAGGATGAAGTATCAGGATTCTCTGACATTGACAAAAAAGCAAAAGTTGACATTGCATGTGATGTTGTGAAGAATCACACACATGAAATCAAGATATAAAAAATTATGTCATTTACCATAAGCTGACTTGTGTTGCTGATTTCACACAAAGGTCTTGTTGAATCAACAACACGAACTCCAAAGAAGAAAACTCACCAGCTGACTTTAAACAAGTTCAGCTGAAAAACATTCATGCATTCTCCTACATTCACTATCGACAATTGGTTATTGATCCTAACACCTCAGCCTTCAAACTCTTCCACTTACCAGCAGTGAACCCTGGGCCTCCAAAATTTGCCATGTCAAACCCTCCACTGACAGCCACTCATCCTAAACCTCAGCTCACTCGTCTCCTCCTGGAAGAAAGTCCTCTTCTCCTGGTCCAATGATTTGGACAATCTTCTTGGTTGGATGTTGAGGTGGCTGGCTGGAGGTTGCTGGAAGAGGCTGCAGATCAACTTGTTCACTGATGGAGACCAGAAGGGACTAAGGATGAAGTATCAGGATTCTCTGACATTGACAAAAAAAACAAAAGTTGACATTGCATGTGATGTTGTGAAGAATCACACACATGAAATCAAGATATAAAAGACCATGTCACTTACCACAACTTGACTTGTGTTGCTGATTTCACAAAAAGGTCTTGTTGAATCAACAACACTCCTCCCAAAGAAGAAAACACACCAGCTGACTTTGAACAAGTTCAGCTGACAAACATTCATGCATTTTCTTGCATTCACGATCTACAGCTGGTTACTGATCCTTAAACCTCAGCCTTCAAACTCTTCCACTCACCAGCAGTGAACCCTGGGCCTCCAAAATTTGCCATGTCAAACCCTCCACTGACAGCCACTCATCCTATACCTCAGCTCACTCGTCTCCTCATGGGAGAAAGTCCTCTTCTCCTGGTCCAATGATTTGGACAATCTTCTTGGTTGGATGTTGAGGTGGCTGGCTGGAGGTTGCTGGCAGAGGCTGCAGATCAACTTGTTCACTGATGGAGACCAGAAGTGACTAAGGATGAAGTATCAGGATTCTCTGACATTGACAAAAAAACAAAAGTTGACATTGCATGTGATGTTGTGAAGAATCACACACATGAAATCAAGATATAAAAAACCATGTCACTTACCATAAGCTGACTTGTGTTACTGATTTCACACAAAGGTCCTGTTGAATCAACAACACTCTTCCCAAAGAAGAAAACACACCAGCTGACTTTGAACAAGTTCAGCTGACAAACATTCATGCATTTTCTTACATTCACGATCTACAGCTGGTTACTGATCCTTACACCTCAGCCTTCAAACTCTTCCACTCACCAGCAGTGAACCCTGGGCCTCCAAAATTTGCCATGTCAAACCCTCCACTGACAGCCACTCATCCTATACCTCAGCTCACTCGTCTCCTCATGGGGAAAAAGTCCTCTTCTCCCGGTCCAATGATTTGGACAATCTTCTTGGTTGGATGTTGAGGTGGCTGGCTGGAGGTTGCTGGCAGAGGCTGCAGATCAACTTGTTCACTGATGGAGACCAGAAGGGACTAAGGATGAAGTATCAGGATTCTCTGACATTGACAAAAAAACAAAAGTTGACATTGCATGTGATGTTGTGAAGAATCACACACATGAAATCAAGATATAAAAGACCATGTCACTTACCACAACTTGACTTGTGTTGCTGATTTCACACAAAGGTCCTGTTGAATCAACAACACTCTTCCCAAAGAAGAAAACACACCAGCTGACTTTGAACAAGTTCAGCTGACAAACATTCATGCATTCTCCTACATTCACTATCTACAAATGGTTCCTGATCCTAACACCTCAGCCTTCAAACTCTTCCACTCACCAGCAGTGAACCCTGGGCCTCCAAAATTTGCCATGTCAAACCCTCCACTGACAGCCACTCATCCTATACCTCAGCTCACTCGTCTCCTCATGCGAAAAAGTCCTCTTCTTCAGGCACCACTAATGGACAATCTTCTTGGTTGGATGTTGAGGTGGCTGGCTGGAGGTTGCTGGCAGAGGCTGCAGATCAACTTGTTCACTGATGGAGACCAGAAGGGACTAAGGATGAAGTATCAGGATTGTCTGACCTTGACAAAAAAGCAAAAGCTGACATTGCATGTGATGTTGTGAAGAATCACACACATGAAATCAAGATATAAAAAACCATGTCACTTACCATAAGCTGACTTGTGTTGCTGATTTCACACAAAGGTCTTGTTGAATCAACAACATTCACCCCAAAGAAGAAAACTCACCAGCTGACTTTGAACAAGTTCAGCTGACAAACATTCATGCATTCTCCTACATTCACTATCTACAAATGGTTCCTGATCCTAGAACCTCAGCCTTCAAACTCTTCCACTCACCAGCAGTGAACCCTGGGCCTCCAAAATTTGCCATGTCAAACCCTCCACTGACAGCCACTCATCCTATACCTCAGCTCACTCGTCTCCTCATGGGAGAAAGTCCTCTTCTCCCGGTCCAATGATTTGGACAATCTTCTTGGTTGGATGTTGAGGTGGCTGGCTGGAGGTTGCTGGCAGAGGCTGCAGATCAACTTGTTCACTGATGGAGACCAGAAAGGACTAAGGATGAAGTATCAGGATTCTCTGACATTGACAAAAAAACAAAAATTGACATTGCATGTGATGTTGTGAAGAATCACACACATGAAATCAAGATATAAAAAACCATGTGACTTACCATAAGCTGACATGTGTTACTGACTTCACACAAAGGTCCTGTTGAATCAACAACACTCTTCCCAAAGAAGAAAACACACCAGCTGACTTTGAACAAGTTCAGCTGACAAACATTCATGCATTTTCTTACATTCACGATCTACAGCTGGTTACTGATCCTTAAACCTCAGCCTTCAAACTCTTCCACTCACCAGCAGTGAACACTGGGCCTCCAAAATTTGCCATGTCAAACCCTCCACTGACAGCCACTCATCCTATACCTCAGCTCACTCGTCTCCTCCTGGGAGAAAGGCCTCTTCTTCTGGTCCAATGATTTGGACAATCTTCTTGGTTGGATGTTGAGGTGGCTGGCTGGAGGTTGCTGGCAGAGGCTGCAGATCAACTTGTTCACTGATGGAGACCAGAAGGGACTAAGGATGAAGTATCAGGATTCTCTGACATTGACAAAAAAGCAAAAGTTGACATTGCATGTGATGTTGTGAAGAATCACACACATGAAATCAAGATATAAAAAACCATGTCACTTACCATAAGCTGACTTGTGTTGCTGATTTCACACAAAGGTCCTGTTGAATAAACAACACTCCTCCCAAAGAAGAAAACACACCAGCTGACTTTGAACAAGTTCAGCTGAAAAACATTCATGCATTCTCAATCACTCACTATCTACAAATGGATATTGATCCTAACACCTCAGCCTTCAAACTCTTCCACTCACCAGCAGTGAACCCTGGGCCTCCAAAATTTGCCATGTCAAACCCTCCACTGACAGCCACTCATCCTATACCTCAGCTCACTCGTCTCCTCATGGGGAAAAAGTCCTCTTCTCCCGGTCCAATGATTTGGACAATCTTCTTGGTTGGATGCTGAGGTGGCTGGCTGGAGGTTGCTGGCAGAGGCTGCAGATCAACTTGTTCACTGATGGAGACCAGAAGGGACTAAGGTTGAAGTATCAGGATTCTCTGACACTGACAAAAAAAACAAAAGTGGACATTGCATGTGATGTTGTGAAGAATCACACACATGAAATCAAGATATAAAAGACCATGTCACTTACCACAACTTGACTTGTGTTGCTGATTTCACAAAAAGGTCTTGTTGAATCAACAACACTCTTCCCAAAGAAGAAAACACACCAGCTGACTTTGAACAAGTTCAGCTGACAAACATTCATGCATTTTCTTGCATTCACTATCTACAGCTGGTTACTGATCCTTAAACCTCAGCCTTCAAACTCTTCCACTCACCAGCAGTGAACCCTGGGCCTCCAAAATATGCCATGTCAAACCCTCCACTGACAGCCACTCATCCTATACCTCAGCTCACTCGTCTCCTCACAGGAAAAAGGCCTCTTCTTCTGGTCCAATGATTTGGACAATCTTCTTGGTTGGATGTTGAGGTGGCTGGCTGGAGGTTGCTGGCAGAGGCTGTAGATCAACTTGTTCACTGATGGAGACCAGAAGGGACTAAGGATGAAGTATCAGGATTCTCTGACATTGACAAAAAAACAAAAGTTGACATTGCATGTGATGTTGTGAAGAATCACACACATGAAATCAAGATATAAAAGACCATGTCACTTACCATAAGCTGACTTGTGTTGCTGATTTCACACAAAGGTCTTGTTGAATAAACAACACTCACCCCAAAGAAGAAAACACACCAGCTGACTTTGAACAAGTTCAGCTGACAAACATTCATGCATTCTCCTACATTCACGATCTACAAATGGTTCCTGATCCTATAACCTCAGCCTTCAAACTCTTCCACTCACCAGCAGTGAACCCTGGGCCTCCAAAATTTGCCATGTCAAACCCTCCACTGACAGCCACTCATCCTTTACCTCAGCTCACTCGTCTCCTCCTGGGAGAAAGTCCTCTTCTCCTGGTCCAATGATTTGGACAATCTTCTTGGTTGGATTTTGAGGTGGCTGGCTGGAGTTTGCTGGCAGAGGCTGCAGATCAACTTGTTCACTGATGGAGACCAGAAGGGACTAAGGATGAAGTATCAGGATTCTCTGACATTGACAAAAAAACAAAAGTTGACATTGCATGTGATGTTGTGAAGAATCACACACATGAAATCAAGATATAAAAAACCATGTCACTAACCACAAGTTGACTTGTGCTGCTCATTTCAAACAAAGATCCTGTTGAATCAACAACACTCACCCCAAAGAAGAAAACACACCAGCTGACTTTGAACAAGTTCAGCTGAAAAACATTCAGGCATTCTCCTACATTCACTATCGACAAATGGTTCCTGATCCTATAACCTCAGCCTTCAAACTCTTCCACTCACCAGCAGTGAAACCTGGGCCTCCAAAATTTGCCATGTCAAACCCTCCACTGACAGCCACTCATCCTTTACCTCAGCTCACTCGTCTCCACCTGGGAGAAAGTCCTCTTCTTCTGGCCCGACTAATGGACAATCTTCTTGGTTGGATGTTGAGATGGCTGGCTGGAGGTTGCTGGCAGAGGCTGCAGATCAATTTGTTCACTGATGGAGACCAGAAGGGACTAAGGTTGAAGTATCAGGATTCTCTGACATTGACAAAAAGACAAAAGTTGACATTGCATGTGATGTTGTGAAGAATCACACACATGAAATCAAGATATAAAAAACCATGTCACTTACCATAAGCTGACTTGTGTTGCTGATTTCACACAAAGGTCTTGTTGAATCAACAACACTCTTCCCAAAGAAGAAAACTCACCAGCTGACTTTGAACAAGTTCAGCTGACAAACATTCATGCATTCTCCTTCATTCACTATCTACAAATGGTTCCTGATCCTAACACCTCAGCCTTCAAACTCTTCCACTCACCAGCAGTGAACCCTGGGCCTCCAAAATTTGCCATGTCAAACCCTCAGCTGACAGACACTCATCCTATACCTCAGCTCACTCGTCTCCTCATGGGAAAAAGTCCTCTTCTTCTGGTCCAACGATTTGGACAATCTTCTTGGGTAGGGTTGAGCATCGTTTGAATTTGAATGATTCCGGTTCCGATTCCGAGTTTCGATTCCAGTTGCTAAGGATTCTCGATTCCAATTCTTTGAAGAGGCAGGGTCAAAAAAGTTTTGATGTTTTAAATGAGCTAGCTAAGCAGAGGTCTTTCTGGATAAAATAGTCTGTACTTCTTCATGAATTTTAACCCTATAAAGCCAATTGTATCATATTTGTTACACACTTTTATAATATCTCTTTCTACTCAATACGATCAACAAATTACAAAAAAAAAACATCTGAATACAATCAGATAAATGATAAAAATGTCCTCAAATGGATTATCAGTTGCCCAAAACACCTAATGTATCAAATGAGATAAGAAAAATCTATATGTTGAATTTCATGGACATTTTTATTTTTATCTATTTTAGCACAAAGTGAAACAAACATTTCGGCTCCAAAAAATTATAGTTTTCTGGCTATTATCTATGGTCTTGGGCTTTAAAGGGTTAATGTTATGAACTTACTACTTTCTATGTACTATACAATGAATTTCTCATAGGGCTGGTTTTATATACATATCTGAACTGAAAAAAAATATTATACATTTTATTTTTAAAGGAGTTTACTTTTCACAAGAGAGCTTTATTTTTGAAAAACTCATGATGGGTGTATTGTCAATGGTTGCGCTAACCTAAACACTTCCGGCTGACTCTTCTTCATTGGTGTTCGGCGGTTCCTCCTTCAGGTCGGCAGACTAGGAATCGAAACTAGGAATCGAAATTAAAACATTTGGACGATTTCGGGAGAATTGTAAAGAAACTCCCGGTTCCAATCGATACTCGATGATCGATGCCCAATCCGATTCTTGGGTGGATGTTGAGGTGGCTGGCTGGAGGTTTCTGGCAGAGGCTGCAGATAAACTTGTTCACTGATGGAGACTAGAAGGGACTAGGGAGGAAGTATCAGGATTCTCTGACATTGAGCTGACATTGACATTGACCTAACACCTCAGCCTTCAAACTCTTCCACTCACCAGCAGTGAACCCTGGTCCTCCAAAATTTGCCATGTCAAACCCTACACTGACAGCCACTCATCCTATACCTCAGCTCACTCGTCTCCCCATGGGAAAAAGTCCTCTTCTTCTGGTCCAACAATTTGGACAATCTTCTTGGTTGGATATTGAGGTGGCTGGCTGGAGATTTCTGGCAGAGGCTGCAGATCAACTTGTTCACTGATGGAGACCAGAAGGGACTAAGGATGAAGTATCTGGAATCTCTGACATTGACAGAAAAACAAAAGTTGAAATTGCATGTGATGTTGTGAAGAATCACACACATGAAATCAAGATATAAAAAAACATGTCACTTACCACAAGTTGACTTGTGCTGCTGATTTCAAACAAAGGTCCTGTTGAATCAACAACATGAACCCCTAAGAAGAAAACACACCAGCTGACTTTGAACAAGTTCAGCTGAAAAACATTCATGCATTCTCCTACATTCACGATCTACATATGGTTCCTGATCCTAACACCTCAGCCTTCAAACTCTTCTACTCACCAGCAGTGAACCCTGGGCCTCCAAAATTTGCAATGACAACCCTCCACTGACAGCCCCTCATCCTATACCTCAGCTCACTCGTCTCCTCATGGGAAAAAGTCCTCTTCTTCTGGTCCAATGATTTGGACAATCTTCTTGGTTGGATGTTGAGGTGGCTGGCTGGAGGTTGCTGGCAGAGGCTGCAGATCAACTTGTTCACTGATGGAGACCAGAAGGGACTAAGGATGAAGTATCAGGATTCTCTGACATTGACAAAAAAACAAAAGATGACATTGCATGTGATGTTGTGAAGAATCATACACATGAAATCAAGATATAAAAAACCATGTCACTTACCACAAGCTGACTTGTGCTGCTGATTTCACACAAAGGTCCTGTTGAATCAACAACACTCTTCCCAAAGAAGAAAACACAGCAACTGACTTTGAACAAGTTCAGCTGACAAACATTCATGCATTCTCCTACATTCACAATCTACAAATGGTTGTTGATCCTAACACCTAAGCCCTCAAACTCTTCCACTCACCAGCAGTGAACCCTGGGCCTCCAAAGTTTGCCATGTCAAACCCTCCACTGACAGCCACTCATCCTATATCTCAGCTCACTCGTCTCCTCATGGGAAAAAGTCCTCTACTTCTGTCCCAACTAATGGACAATCTTCTTGGTTGGATGTTGAGGTGGCTGGCTAGAGGTTGCTGGCAGAGGCTGCAGATCAACTTGTTCACTGATGGAGACCAGAAGGGACTAAGGATGAAGTATCAGGATTCTCTGACATTGACAAAAAAGCAAAAGTTGACACTGCATGCAATGTTGAGAAGAATCACACACATGAAATCAAGATATAAAAAACCATGTCACTTACCATAAGCTGACTTGTGTTACTGATTTCACAAAAAGGTCCTGTTGAATCAACAAAACTTACCCTAAAGAAGAAAACACACCAGCTGACTTTGAGCAGGTTCAGCTGACAAACATTCATATATTCACTATCTACAAATGGTTATTGATCCTAACACCTCAGTCTTCAAACTCTTCCACTCACCAGCAGTGAACCCTGGGCCTCCAAAATTTGCCATGTCAAACCCTCCACTGACAGCCACTCATCCTACACCTCAGCTCACTCGTCTCCTCATGGGAAAAAGTCCACTTCTTCTGGCCCGACTAATGGACAGTCTTCTTGGTTGGATGTTGAGGTGGCTGGCTGGAGGTTGCTGGCAGAGGCTGCAGATCAACTTGTTCACTGATGGAGACCAGAAGGGACTAAGGATGAAGTATCAGGATTCTCTGACATTGACAAAAAGACAAAAGTTTAGTAGTAGGATTTTTATTCAGTCAACATACATTGTACAATATTTGTCACAAAATAGATATTATAAACAAACCAGAATTCTTATAATAAGTAGTGACTGAAAAGGCATAGGCGGAAGCAAAATGCTTATCTGAGCCTAGCCCATATATTTAACCAAAGATAAGCTACCAAAAAAATAAATAAATAAATAAACAAACAAAGATAAAGAATCAACATTAACAACATCATTACATGATCAACACTTATAGTTTTCAAAGATAACTTTGGAGACCATTTTTCTGAAGATATAACTTGAATTGCAGGTTTTTGTATTTATGTTTGCATCATTCCATAGTTTAACCCCAACAACAGAAACACATCTCCTTTTTATACCTTTTCTAGCTTTCTGAACAGAAAACTTGCAAACACCTCTTAAATCATATTGAGTCTCCCAAATTGAGAAGAACTTTTGCACAGCACGAGGAAGAGAGTTTAGTTTTGCAGTAAACATTAGTAACATTATTTTAAAATAAAACAAATCAGAAAATTTCATAATGTGTGAATTTAAAAACAAGGGATCAGTGTGAGCATAATAATCTGTATTATTGATGATACGTATGGCTCTTTTTTGTAAGACAACTATTGAATTCATATATGTTTTATATGTGGATCCCCACAGTTCTATACAGTAATACATGTAAGGAACAATAAGTGAATTATAGATTATTTTCAATGCTTTATAATTTAAAACATATCTAGATTTTGACTGAATTGCAACTGACTTTGAAATTTTACCTTTTATGTAATCAATATGTTGTTTCCATGTTAATCTACTGTCAATCATAACCCCAAGAAATTTGGTTTTAAAAACTCTTTCAATGCAAACATTACTGATTTTAATTGTAATTTCCCCATTTATTTCATTTTGATTTCCATTTTTATCGTATCGAAGGCTTTCTGCAGGTCAATATACAAACCAATGGAATATTCTATATTTTCATTTGCATTTGCTATTTCCTCCACCATTTGCATTACTGCATGAGTGGTGGTCCTTTTTTCCCTAAATCCATACTGGTTTTCACTTAGTAATGCATTTTTGCAGATGAACAGATTTAATTGTTTCACAAATAACTTCTCCAAAATTTTTGAAAACTGGGGAAGGAGGGATACTGGTCAATAGTTTTCCATTACATGTTTATCTCCATTTTTAAAGATTGGAATTACCTTTGCAACTTTCATATTTATAGGAAAAACTCCTTTTTGAAAAGACTGATTACATATGTAAGCCAGAGGTTTTACAATACAATGAATGACCTTTTTGATTACCACCATGTCAATGCTATGTATGTCTGTTGATCTTTTGTTTTTCATTTCTCTTACAATTTCAATTATATCTGTTTCATCTACTCCACTAAGAAACATTGAACTAACATTACTATCTATCAAGTTATTAATCATATCTCTTTTATCATCAGGAGCTGTTATCTTATTTGCCAAAGTTGGGCCGACATTCACAAAGTAATTGTTGAATTCATCAACAATATCTTCTAAATTGCTTACTGTATTATTAGAGTTGTTAACAAAGTGACCTGGATATTCAGATTTAAAACATCGATTCTGAATAATATAATTAATTACTCTCCAAGTCTTCTGCATATTGCTTTTGTTCTCCTCCAGCATTTTACTGTAGTAATCCCTTTTCTGTGCTCTCATAGCAGTAATTAGTTTATTTATATACAACTTATATTTTGCCTCACTCTCACTAGTTCTTAGTTGTAAGAATTTCTTGTATAGCAGATTTTTCTTTTTGCATGCCCTCTTAAGACCCTTTGTCATCCATGGTTTACCGTTATGTTTACCCTTGACCTTACACTTCCATATAGGACAGTTTTTATTGTATAATCTTAAAAATGTAAACAAAAAAACATTGTAGGCTTGATTAGGATCATCAACATAAACCTCATCCCAATTATATTTTAAGAGATCCCTCTTTAAGGCTTCAAGCCGCTCTGGTGTTCTTAATCTCATAAATTTAAACAAATGTTTGCTTCTTTCCACTGGGTGATCAACATAAAGGTCATGAAATATAACAAAAATAGGAAGATGATCACTAACATCACTAAGTAGCAAACCACTTGTTGACATTGCATGTGATGTTGTGAAGAATCACACACATGAAATCAAGATATAAAGACCATGTCAATTACCACAAGCTGACTTGTGCTGCTGATTTCACACAAAGGTCTTGTTGAATCAACAACATGAACCCCAAAGAAGAAAACACACCAGCTGACTTTGAACAAGTTCAGCTGAAAAACATTCATGCATTCTCCTACATTCACCATCTACAAATGGTTCCGGATCCTAACACCTCAGCCTTCAAACTCTTCCACTCACCAGCAGTGAACCCTGGGCCTCAAAAATTTGCCATGTCAAACCCTCCACTGACAGCCACTCATCCTATACCTCAGCTCACTCGTCTCCTCCTGGGAGAAAGTCCTCTTCTTCTGGTCCAATGATTTGGACAATCTTCTTGGTTGGATGTTGAGGTGGCTGGCTGGAGGTTGCTGGCAGAGGCTGCAGATCAACTTGTTCACTGATGGAGACCAGAAGGGACTAAGGATGAAGTATCAGGATTCTCTGACATTGACAAAAAAACAAAAGTTGACATTGCATGTGATGTTGTGAAGAATCACACACATGAAATCAAGACATAAAAAACCATGTCACTTACCATAAGCTGACTTGTGTTACTGATTTCAAACAAAGATCCTGTTGAACCAACAACACTCTTCCCAAAGAAGAAAACACACCAGCTGTCTTTGAACAAGTTCAGCTGAAAAACATTCATGCATTCTCCTACATTCACTGTCTACCAATTGTAACTGATCCTAACACCTCAGCCTTCAAACTCTTCCACTCACCAGCAGTGAACGATGGGCCTCAAAAATTTGCCATGTCAAACCCTCCACTGACAGCCACTCATCCTATTCCTCAGCTCACTCGTCTCCTCCTGGGAGAAAGTCCTCTGCTTCTGGCCCGACTAATGGACACTCTTCTTGGTTGGATGTTGAGGTGGCCGGCTGGAGGTTGCTGGCAGAGGCTGCAGATCAATTTGTTCACTGATGGAGACCAGAAGGGACTAAGATTGAAGTATCAGGATTCTCTGACATTGACAAAAAAACAAAAGTTGACATTGCATTTCATGTTGTGAAGAATCACACACATGAAATCAAGATATAAAAGACCATGTCAATTACCACAAGCTGACTTGTGCTGCTGATTTCACACAAAGGTCTTGTTGAATCAACAACATGAACCCCAAAGAAGAAAACACACCAGCTGACTTTGAACAAGTTCAGCTGACAAACATTCATATATTCACTATCTACAAATGGTTATTGATCCGAACACCTCAGCCTTCAAACTCTTCCACTCACCAGCAGTGAACCCTGGGCCTCCAAAATTTGCCATGACAACCCTCCACTGACAGCCACTCATCCTATACCTCAGCTCACTCGTCTCCTCACAGGAAAAAGTCCACTTCTCCTGGTCCAATGATTTGGACAATCTTCTTGGTTGGATGTTGAGGTGGCTGGCTGGAGGTTGCTGGCAGAGGCTGCAGATCAATTTGTTCACTGATGGAGACCAGAAGGGACTAAGGATGAAGTATCAGGATTCTCTGACATTGACAAAAAGACAAAAGTTGACATTGCATGTGATGTTGTGAAGAATCACACACATGAAATCAAGATATAAAAGACCATGTAAATTACCACAAGCTGACTTGTGCTGCTGATTTCACACAAAGGTCCTGTTGAATCAACAACACTCTTCCCAAAGAAGAAAACACACCAGCTGACTTTGAACAAGTTCAGCTGACAAACATTCATGCATTCTCCTACATTCACTATCTACAAATGGTTATTGATCCTAACACCTCAGCCTACAAACTCTTCCCCTTACCAGCAGTGAACCCTGGGCCTCCAAAATTTGCCATGACAACCCTCCACTGACAGCCACTCATCCTATACCTCAGCTCACTCGTCTCCCCATGGGAAAAAGTCCTCTTCATCCGGTCCAATGATTTGGACAATCTTCTTGGTTGGATGTTGAGGTGGCTGGCTGGAGGTTGCTGGCAGAGGCTGCAGATCAACTTGTTCACTGATGGAGACTAGAAGGGACTAAGGATGAAGTATCGAGAATCGCTGACATTGACAAAAAAACAAAAGTTGACATTGCATGTGATGTTGTGAAGAATCACACACATGAAATCAAGATATAAAAGACCATGTCACTTACCACAAGCTGTCTGATGCTGCTGATTTCACACAAAGGTCTTGTTGAATCAACAACACTCTTCCCGAAGAAGAAAACACACCAGCTGACTTTGAACAAGTTCAGCTGAAAAACATTCATGCATTCTCCTACATTCACTATCTACAAATGGTTATTGATCCTAACACCTCAGCCTTCAAACTCTTCCACTCACCAGCAGTGAACCCTGGGCCTCCAAAATTTGCCATGTCAAACCCTCCACTGACAGCCACTCATCCTACACCTCAGCTCATACGTCTCCTCACAGGAAAAAGTCCTTTTCTTCTGGTCCAATGATTTGGACAATCTTCTTGGTTGGATGTTGAGGTGGCTGGCTGGAGGTTGCTGACAGAGGCTGCAGATCAACTTGTTCACTGATGGAGACCAGAAGGGACTAAGGATGAAGTATCAGTATTCTCTGACATTGACAAAAAAAAACAAAAGTTGACATTGCATTTGATGTTTTGAAGAATCACACACATGAAATCAAGATAAAAAAACCATGTCACCTACCACAACTTGACTTGTGCTGCTAATTTCACACAAAAGTCCTGTTGAATCAACAACACTAACCCCAGAAGAAAACATACCAGCTGACAAACATTCATGCATTCACTATCTACAAATGGTTCCTGATCCTAACACCTCAGCCTTCAAACTCTTCCACTCACCAGCAGTGAAACCTGGGCCTCCAAAATTTGCCATGTCAAACCCTCCACTGACAGCCACTCATCCTTTACCTCAGCTCACTCGTCTCCACCTGGGAGAAAGTCCTCTTCTTCTGGCCCGACTAATGGACAACCTTCTTGGTTGGATGTTGAGATGGCTGGCTGGAGGTTGCTGGCAGAGGCTGCAGATCAATTTGTTCACTGATGGAGACCAGAAGGGACTAAGGATGAAGTATCAGGATTCTCTGACATTGACAAAAAAACAAAAGTTGACATTGCATGTGATGTTGTGAAGAATCACACACATGAAATCAAGATATAAAAAACCATGTCACTTACCATAAGCTGACTTGTGTTGCTGATTTCACACAAAGGTCTTGTTGAATCAACAACACGAACCCCAAAGAAGAAAACTCACCAGCTGACTTTGAACAAGTTCAGCTGACAAACATTAATGCATTCTCCTACATTCACTATCTACAAATGGTTATTGATCCTAACACCTCAGCCTTCAAACTCTTCCACTCACCAGCAGTGAACCCTGGGCCTCCAAAATTTGCCATGTCAAACCCTCCACTGACAGCCACTCATCCTATACCTCAGCTCACTCGTCTCCCCATGGGAAAAACTCCTCTACTTCTGGTCCAATGATTTGGACAATCTTCTTGGTTGGATGTTGAGGTGGCTGGCTGGAGGTTGCTGGCAGAGGCTGCAGATCAACTTGTTCACTGATGGAGACAAGAAGGGACTAAGATTGAAGTATCAGGATTCTCTGACACTGACAAAAAAACAAAAGTTGACATTGCATGTGATGTTGTGAAAATCACACACATGAAATCAAGATATAAAAAATCATGTCATCTACCATAAGCTGACTTGTGTTACTGACTTCACACAAAGGTCCTGTTGAATCAACAACACTCTTCCCAAAGAAGAAAACACACCAGCTGACTTTGAACAAGTTCAGCTGAAAAACATTCATGCATTCTCCTACATTCACTATCTACAAATGGTTATTGATCCTAACACCTCAGCCTTCAAACTCTTCCACTCACCAGCAGTGAACCCTGGGCCTCCAAAATTTGCCATGTCAAACCCTCCACTGACAGCCACTCATCCTTTACCTCAGCTCACTCGTCTCCACCTGGGAGAAAGTCCTCTTCTTCTGGCCCGACTAATGGACAACCTTCTTGGTTGGATGTTGAGATGGCTGGCTGGAGGTTGCTGGCAGAGGCTGCAGATCAACTTGTTCACTGATGGAGACCAGAAGGGACTAAGGATGAAGTATCAGGATTCTCTGACATTGACAAAAAAAACAAAAGTTGACATTGCATGTGATGTTGTGAAGAATCACACACATGAAATCAAGATATAAAAAACCATGTCACTTACCATAAGCTGACTTGTGTTGCTGATTTCACACAAAGGTCTTGTTGAATCAACAACACGAACCCCAAAGAAGAAAACTCACCAGCTGACTTTGAACAAGTTCAGCTGACAAACATTCATGCATTCTCCTACATTCACTATCTACAAATGGTTATTGATCCTAACACCTCAGCCTTCAAACTCTTCCACTCACCAGCAGTGAACCCTGGGCCTCCAAAATTTGCCATGTCAAACCCTCCACTGACAGCCACTCATCCTATACCTCAGCTCACTCGTCTCCCCATGGGAAAAACTCCTCTTCTTCTGGTCCAATGATTTGGACAATCTTCTTGGTTGGATGTTGAGGTGGCTGGCTGGAGGTTGCTGGCAGAGGCTGCAGATCAACTTGTTCACTGATGGAGACCAGAAGGGACTAAGGATGAAGTATCAGGATTCTCTGACATTGACAAAAAAACAAAAGTTGACATTGCATGTGATGTTGTGAAGAATCACACACATGAAATCAAGATATAAAAAATCATGTCATTTACCATAAGCTGACTTGTGTTACTGACTTCACACAAAGGTCCTGTTGAATCAACAACACTCTTCCCAAAGAAGAAAACACACCAGCTGACTTTGAACAAGTTCAGCTGAAAAACATTCATGCATTCTCCTACATTCACTATCTACAAATGGTTATTGATCCTAACACCTCAGCCTTCAAACTCTTCCACTCACCAGCAGTGAACCCTGAGCCTCCAAAATTTGCCATGTCAAACCCTCCACTGACAGCCACTCATCCTAAACCTCAGCTCACTCGTCTCCCCATGGGAGAAAGTCCTCTTCTTCTGGTCCAATGATTTGGACAATCTTCTTGGTTGGATGTTGAGGTGGCTGGCTGGAGGTTGCTGGCAGAGGCTGCAGATCAACTTGTTCACTGATGGAGACCAGAAAGGAACAAAGGATGAAGAATCAGGAATCTCTGACATTGACAGAAAAACAGACGTTGACATTGCATGTGATGTTGTGAAGAATCACATACATGAAATCAAGATATAAAAGACCATGTCACTTACCATAAGCTGACTTGTGCTGCTGATTTCACACAAAGCTCCTGTTGAATCAACAACATGAACCTCAAAGAACAAAACACACCAGCTGACTTTGAACAAGTTCAGCTGACAAACATTCATGCATTCTCCTACATTCACTATCTACATATGGTTCCAGATCCTAACACCTCAGCCTTCAATCTATTCCACTCACCAGCAGTGAACCCTGGGCCTCCAAAATTTGCCATGTCAAACCCTCCACTGACAGCCACTCATCCTATACCTCAGCTCACACGTCTCCCCATGGGAAAAAGTCCTCTTCTCCTGGTCCAATGATTTGGACAATCTTCTTGGTTGGATGTTGAGGTGGCTGGCTGGAGGTTGCTGGCAGAGGCTGCAGATCAACTTGTTCACTGATGGAGACCAGAAGGGACTAAGGATGAAGTATCAGGATTCTCTGACATTGACAAAAAAACAAAAGTTGACATTGCATGTGATGTTGTGAAGAATCACACACATGAAATCAAGATATAAAAAACCATGTCACTTACCATAAGCTGACTTGTGCTGCTGATTTCACACAAAAGTCCTGTTGAATCAACAACATGAACCCCAAAGAAGAAAAAACACAAAAGCTGACTTTAAACAAGTTCAGCTGAAAAACATTCATACATTCACTATCTATAAATTGTAACTGATCCTAACACCTCAGCCTTCAAACTCTTCCACTCACCAGCAGTGAACCCTGGGCCTCCAAAATTTGCCATGTCAAACCCTCCACTGACAGCCACTCATCCTATACCTCAGCTCACTCGTCTCCTCACAGGAAAAAGTCCTCTTCTTCTGGTCCAATGATTTGGACAATCTTCTTGGTTGGATGTTGAGGTGGCTGGCTGGAGGTTGCTGGCAGAGGCTGCAGATCAACTTGTTCACTGATGGAGACCAGAAGGGACTAAGGATGAAGTATCAGGATTCTCTGACATTGACAAAAAAACAAAAGTTGACATTGCATGTGATGTTGTGAAGAATCACACACATGAAATCAAGATATAAAAAACCATGTCAATTACCACAAGCTGACTTGTGCTGCTGATTTCACACAAAGGTCCTGTTGAATCAACAACATGAACCCCAAAGAAGAAAACACACCAGCTGACTTTGAACAAGTTCAGCTGACAAACATTCATGCATTCTCCTACATTCACTATCTACAAATGGTTCCTGATCCTAACACCTCAGCCTTCAAACTCTTCCACTCACCAGCAGTGAACCCTGGGCCTCCAAAATTTGCCATGTCAAACCCTCCACTGACAGCCACTCATCCTATACCTCAGCTCACTCGTCTCCCCATGGGAGAAAGTCCTCTTCTTCTGGTCCAATGATTTGGACAATCTTCTTGGTTGGATGTTGAGGTGGCTGGCTGGAGGTTGCTGGCAGAGGCTGCAGATCAACTTGTTCACTGATGGAGACCAGAAAGGACTAAGGATGAAGTATCAGGATTCTCTGACATTGACAAAAAAACAAAAGTTGACATTGCATGTGATGTTGTGAAGAATCACACACATGAAATCAAGATATAAAAAACCATGTCACTTACCATAAGCTGACTTGTGTTGCTGATTTCAAACAAAGATCCTGTTGAATCAACAACACTCTTCCCAAAGAAGAAAACACACCAGCTGACTTTGAACAAGTTCAGCTGACAAACATTCATGCATTCTCCTACATTCACTAATTACAAATTGTAACTGATCCTAACACCTCAGCCTTCAAACTCTTCCACTCACCAGCAGTGAACCCTGGGCCTCCAAAATTTGCCATGTCAAACCCTCCACTGACAGCCACTCATCCTATACCTCAGCTCACTCGTCTCCTCACAGGAAAAAGTCCTCTTCTTCTGGTCCAATGATTTGGACAATCTTCTTGGTTGGATGTTGAGGTGGCTGGCTGGAGGTTGCTGGCAGAGGCTGCAGATCAACTTGTTCACTGATGGAGACCAGAAGGGACTAAGGATGAAGTATCAGGATTCTCTGACATTGACAAAAAAACAAAAGTTGACATTGCATGTGATGTTGTGAAGAATCACACACATGAAATCAAGATATAAAAGACCATGTCACTTACCACAAGCTGACTTGTGCTGCTGATTTCACACAAAGGTCCTGTTGAATCAACAACACTCTTCCCAAAGAAGAAAACACACCAGCTGACTTTGAACAAGTTCAGCTGACAAACATTCATGCATTCTCCTACATTCACCATCTACAAATGGTTATTGATCCTAACACCTCAGCCTTCAAACTCTTCCACTCACCAGCAGTGAACCCTGGGCCTCCAAAATTTGCCATGTCAAACCCTCCACTGACAGCCACTCATCCTATACCTCAGCTCACTCGTCTCCTCATGGGAGAAAGTCCTCTTCTTCAGGCACGACTAATGGACAATCTTCTTGGTTGGATGTTGAGGTGGCTGGCTGGAGGTTGCTGGCAGAGGCTGCAGATCAACTTGTTCACTGATGGAGACCAGAAGGGACTAAGGATGAAGTATCAGGATTCTCTGACATTGACAAAAACACAAAAGTTGACATTGCATGTGATGTTGTGAAGAATCACACACATGAAATCAAGATATAAAAGACCATGTCACTTACCATAAGCTGACTTGTGTTGCTGATTTCAAACAAAGCTCCTGTTGAATCAACAACACTCTTCCCAAAGAAGAAAACACACCAGCTGACTTTGAACAAGTTCAGCTGACAAACATTCATGCATTCTCCTACATTCACTATCTACAAATTGTAACTGATCCTAACACCTCAGCCTTCAAACTCTTCCACTCACCAGCAGTGAACCCTGGGCCTCCAAAATTTGCCATGTCAAACCCTCCACTGACAGCCACTCATCCTATACCTCAGCTCACTCGTCTCCTCATGGGAAAAAGTCCTCTTCTTCTGGTCCGACTAATGGACAATCTTCTTGGTTGGATGTTGAGGTGGCTGGCTGGAGGTTTCTGGAAGAGGCTGCAGATCAACTTGTTCACTGATGGAGACTAGGGATGGGAATTTCGACTAATTTCCCCGCCGACTAGTCTCAAATTTTATTTGCGACTAGTCGACTAGTCTATAAGCAAGAAAACTCGCAATTTAATACATATATTAAGTTAAAAGTTTAACATGCAAATGTGTATTTAGGAACTATTTAGCCCAAACATTCAGGACAAACTGTTAATCTAAATTCTATTGATGTAACAACAACTGACTGAATAGTTGAACAATTTAAAGAGAAATACATTTCTGATACGTTTGCCGATGCAATGCATGGCATTTATTATGAATACTGCTTTGGTATGAAACTTAGATGCAGCAGCATGACAATTCCAAACGTACAACATAGTAGCCTAGAATAGAATTTCCCTGAAATCTCTGGCACTTAAGACTAGTGCACGATTCAAGAAACTTTCATTTCTTAAGAATATTTAACTGTAATTGAAAGGTCAGGATATTTTAAATAAAATAAATTGAACAAAAAATATTGTAACTTCAACAAACAAAAAAAGAGAAAAAAAAGCAATGAAAATGAAATGGCCTATCTTTTAGCAAAATTGCATGTAAATAAAAATAATTATACTAGTCAAAAACAAAAAAAAATAGACCCTGTCTCTGTAAAGAAAAAACAAAACTCACAACAATAAAAACTCTGGCCCAAATGAAATGGAGTTTATACAGCTCAGGAATTGTGACATGTAGGCCTACTTTCTCCCAGTCAATTCGTACTATCTGTCAAACGTTTGTAACTGCTGGCTTTTCAACCATATAGATGGGCTGCACTTCTCAATGTAGCGAAACGACACTGTCTGTGGCGCTTCATTTTATTATCTATATGTTCTTTGCCGACCAAATGCCTCATTAAGTGTTGACTGTCAGGACAAAGGCTCCGCTGCACCTGCACATCTTAAATCGCCACTACTTTCAAACAAATCGACATATCAGCTAGTAGGTGTTCATGAGCTCACACCTTGTTCATCCTGTTTAAAACCAACACATTCTCACACTGGGGCAGCTGGCTTAAGAACCGTATCTTTTGTGCCACCATTCATATTAGCGTTTGTTTCCGCGTTACTCCTCAGGGCCATCACTTTAGCTCTCTCCGTGTGTCCGCGCGAGCGGCCCCGTCTTCACCCTGAAGATCGCATGTTTGACAGATGCTCACTCGGCTATAAATCCGCTAAATCCGCTATAGAACCAATGCACCCCGGTGTTAAGAAAGATAGCCGGAGTGAGCCATCTTCACATTCAGCCTCTTTGGTAGTAAAAGAGGAGGAAAACAAACATGCAGGCTACTGCAGGTGGCATTAAGAGGCAGAGGAATGGTTTTTTTTTATGTCTGGAGAATTACGGGAAAGTATTAATACGGGAGGACGGGAAAGAGGGATAAAACACGGTAGTTTCCCGGCCAAAACAAGAGACTTTACAGCTCTGCGCAGAAGCGGGAAGAACAAGATGCATGATGCTTAATGTAGCATTTAACCGACTAGTAAAATACTAAACGATTAATAAATAAGTAGGCGGTTAACCGATTAAACGACTAGTCGCACACATCCCTAATGGAGACCAGAAGGGACTAAGGATGAAGTATCAGGATTCTCTGACATTGACAGAAAAACAAAAGTTGACATTGCATTTGATGTTTTCAAGAATCACACACATGAAATCAAGATATAAAAGACCATGTCACTGACCACAAGTTGTCTTGTGCTGCTGATTTCACACAAAGGTCTTGTTGAATCAACAACACTAACCCCAGAAGAACACATACCAGCTGACTTTGAACCAGTTCAGCTGACAAACATTCATGCATTTTCCCACATTCACTATCTACATATTGTAACTGATCCTAACACCTCAGCCTTCAAACTCTTCCACTCACCAGCAGTGAACCCTGGGCCTCCAAAATTTGCCATGTCAAACCCTCCACTGACAGCCACTCATCCTACACCTCAGCTCATACGTCTCCTCACAGGAAAAAGTCCTTTTCTTCTGGTCCAATGATTTGGACAATCTTCTTGGTTGGATGTTGAGGTGGCTGGCTGGAGGTTGCTGACAGAGGCTGCAGATCAACTTGTTCACTGATGGAGACCAGAAGGGACTAAGGATGAAGTATCAGGATTCTCTGACATTGACAAAAAAACAAAAGTTGACATTGCATGTGATGTTGTGAAGAATCACACACATGAAATCAAGATATAAAAGACCATGTCACTGACCACAAGCTGACTTGTGCTGCTGATTTCACACAAAGGTCCTGTTGAATCAACAACACTATCCCCAGAAGAAAACACACCAGCTGACTTTGAACAAGTTCAGCTGACAAACATTCATACATTCACTATCTACAAATGGTTCCTGATCCTAACACCTCAGCCTTCAAACTCTTCCACTCACCAGCAGTGAACCCTGGGCCTCCAAAATTTGCCATGTCAAACCCTCCACTGACAGCCACTCATCCTATACCTCAGCTCACTCGTCTCCTCATGGGAAAAAGTCCTCTTCTTCTGGTCCAATGATTTGGACAATCTTCTTGGTTGGATGTTGAGGTGGCTGGCTGGAGGTTGCTGGCAGAGGCTGCAGATCAACTTGTTCACTGATGGAGACCAGAAGGGACTAAGGATGAAGTATCAGGATTCTCTGACATTGACAAAAAAACAAAAGTTGACATTGCATGTGATGTTGTGAAGAATCACACACATGAAATCAAGATATAAAAGACCATGTCACTAACCACATGACTTGTGTGCTGATTTCACACAAAGATCCTGTTGAATCAACAACACTCTTCCCAAGAAGAAAAACACACTTTGAACAAGTTCAGCTGACAAACATTCATGCATTCTCCTACATTCACTATCTACAAATGGTTCCTGATCCTAACACCTCAGCCTTCAAACTCTTCCACTCACCAGCAGTGAACCCTGGGCCTCCAAAATTTGCCATGTCAAACCCTCCACTGACAGCCACTCATCCTATACCTCAGCTCACTCGTCTCCTCATGGGAAAAAGTCCTCTTCTTCTGGTCCAATGATTTGGACAATCTTCTTGGTTGGATGTTGAGGTGGCTGGCTGGAGGTTGCTGGCAGAGGCTGCAGATCAACTTGTTCACTGATGGAGACCAGAAGGGACTAAGGATGAAGTATCAGGATTCTCTGACATTGACAAAAAAACAAAAGTTGACATTGCATGTGATGTTGTGAAGAATCACACACATGAAATCAAGATAGTAAAGACCATGTCACAAACCACAACTTGACTTGTACTGCTGATTTCACCCAAAAGTCCTGTTGAATCAACAACACTAACCCCAGAAGAAAACATACCAGCTGACAAACATTCATGCATTCTCCTACATTCACTATCTACAAATGGTTCCTGATCCTAACACCTCAGCCTTCAAACTCTTCCACTCACCAGCAGTGAACCCTGGGCCTCCAAAATTTGCCATGTCAAACCCTCCACTGACAGCCACTCATCCTATACCTCAGCTCACTCGTCTCCCCATGGGAAAAAGGCCTCTTCTTCTGGTCCAACAATTTGGACAATCTTCTTGGTTGGATGTTGAGGTGGCTGGCTGGAGGTTGCTGGCAGAGGCTGCAGATCAACTTGTTCACTGATGGAGACCAGAAGGGACTAAGGATGAAGTATCAGGATTCTCTGACATTGACAAAAAACAAAAGTTGACATTGCATGTGATGTTGTGAAGAATCACACACATGAAATCAAGATATAAAAAAAATCATAGCTGTGTTGCTGATTTCACACAAACAAAGATTTCACACAAAAACACAACAACAAAAGAAAAACACACCAGCTGACTTTGAACAAGTTCAGCTGACAAACATTCATGCATTCTCCTACATTCACTATCTACAAATGGTTCCTGATCCTAACACCTCAGCCTTCAAACTCTTCCACTCACCAGCAGTGAACCCTGGGCCTCCAAAATTTGCCATGTCAAACCCTCCACTGACAGCCACTCATCCTATACCTCAGCTCACTCGTCTCCTCCTGGGGAAAAAGTCCTCTTCTTCTGGTCCAATGATTTGGACAATCTTCTTGGTTGGATGTTGAGGTGGCTGGCTGGAGGTTGCTGGCAGAGGCTGCAGATCAACTTGTTCACTGATGGAGACCAGAAGGGACTAAGGATGAAGTATCAGGATTCTCTGACATTGACAAAAAAACAAAAGTTGACATTGCATGTGATGTTGTGAAGAATCACACACATGAAATCAAGATATAAAAGACCATGTCACCTACCATAAGCTGACTTGTGCTGCTGATTTTACACAAAGGTCCTGTTGAATCAACAACACTCTTCCCAAAGAAGAAAACACACCATTCATGCATTCTCCTACATTCACTATCTACAAATGGTTCCTGATCCTAACACCTCAGCCTTCAAACTCTTCCACTCACCAGCAGTGAACCCTGGGCCTCCAAAATTTGCCATGTCAAACCCTCCACTGACAGCCACTCATCCTATACCTCAGCTCACTCGTCTCCCCATGGGAAAAAGTCCTCTTCTTCTGGTCCAATGATTTGGACAATCTTCTTGGTTGGATGTTGAGGTGGCTGGCTGGAGGTTGCTGGCAGAGGCTGCAGATCAACTTGTTCACTGATGGAGACCAGAAGGGACTAAGGATGAAGTATCAGGATTCTCTGACATTGACAAAAAAACAAAAGTTGACATTGCATGTGATGTTGTGAAGAATCACACACATGAAATCAAGATATAAAAAACCATGTCACCTACCACAACTTGACTTGTGTTGCTGATTTCACACAAAGGTCCTGTTGAATCAACAACATGAACCCCAAAGAAGAAAACACACCAGCTGACTTTGAACAAGTTCAGCTGACAAACATCCATGCATTCTCCTACATTCACTATCTACAAATGGTTATTGATCCTAACACCTCAGCCTTCAAACTCTTCCACTCACCAGCAGTGAACCCTGGGCCTCCAAAATTTGCCATGTCAAACCCTCCACTGACAGCCACTCATCCTATACCTCAGCTGACTCGTCTCCTCATGGGAAAAAGTCCTCTTCTTCTGGTCCAATGATTTGGACAATCTTCTTGGTTGGATGTTGAGGTGGCTGGCTGGAGGTTGCTGGCAGAGGCTGCAGATCAACTTGTTCACTGATGGAGACCAGAAGGGACTAAGGATGAAGTATCAGGATTCTCTGACATTGACAAAAAAACAAAAGTTGACATTGCATGTGATGTTGTGAAGAATCACACACATGAAATCAAGATATAAAAAACCATGTCAATTGCCACAAGCTGACTTGTGCTGCTGATTTCACACAAAGGTCCTGTTGAATCAACAACACTCTTCCCAAAGAAGAAAACACACCAGCTGACTTTGAACAAGTTCAGCTGACAAACATTCATGCATTCTCCTACATTCACTATCTACAAATGGTTACTGATCCTAACACCTCAGCCTTCAAACTCTTCCACTCACCAGCAGTGAACCCTGGGAATCCAAAATATGCCATGTCAAACCCTCCACTGACAGCCACTCATCCTATACCTCAGCTCACTCGTCAACTCCTACCAGAAAGTCCTCTTCTCCTGGTCCAATGATTTGGACAATCTTCTTGGTTGGATGTTGAGGTGGCTGGCTGGAGGTTGCTGGCAGAGGCTGCAGATCAACTTGTTCACTGATGGAGACCAGAAGGGACTAAGGATGAAGTATCAGGATTCTCTGACATTGACAAAAAAACAAAAGTTGACATTGCATGTGATGTTGTGAAGAATCACACACATGAAATCAAAATATAAAAAAACCATGTCACTTACCACAACTTGACTTGTGTTGCTGATTTCAAACAAAGGTCCTGTTGAATCAACAACACTCTTCCCAAAGAAGAAAACACACCAGCTGACTTTGAACAAGTTCAGCTGACAAACATTCATGCATTCTCCTACATTCACTATCTACAAATTGTAACTGATCCTAACACCTCAGCCTTCAAACTCTTCCACTCACCAGCAGTGAACCCTGGGCCTCCAAAATTTGCCATGACAACCCTCCACTGACAGCCACTCATCCTATACCTCAGCTCACTCGTCTCCTCATGGGGAAAAAGTCCTTGTCTTCTGGTCCAATGATTTGGACAGTCTTCTTGGTTGGATGTTGAGGTGGCTGGCTGGAGGTTGCTGGCAGAGGCTGCAGATCAACTTGTTCACTGATGGAGACCAGAAGGGACTAAGGATGAAGTATCAGGATTCTCTGACATTGACAAAAAAACAAAAGTTGACATTGCATGTGATGTTGTGAAGAATCACACACATGAAATCAAGATATAAAAGACCATGTCAATTACCACAAGCTGACTTGTGCTGCTGATTTCACACAAAGGTCTTGTTGAATCAACAACATGAACCCCAAAGAAGAAAACACACCAGCTGACTTTGAACAAGTTCAGCTGAAAAACATTCATGCATTCTCCTACATTCACTATCTACAAATGGTTATTGATCCTAACACCTCAGCCTTCAAACTCTTCCACTCACCAGCAGTGAACCCTGGGCCTCCAAAATTTGCCATGTCAAACCCTCCACTGACAGCCACTCATCCTATACCTCAGCTCACTCGTCTCCTCATGGGGAAAAAGTCCTCTTCTTCTGGTCCAATGATTTGGACAATCTTCTTGGTTGGATGTTGAGGTGGCTGGCTGGAGGTTGCTGGCAGAGGCTGCAGATCAACTTGTTCACTGATGGAGACCAGAAGGGACTAAGGATGAAGTATCAGGATTCTCTGACATTGACAAAAGCCAAAAGTTGACATTGCATGTGATGTTGTGAAGAATCACACACATGAAATCAAGATATAAAAGACCATGTCACTTACCATAAGCTGACTTGTGCTGCTGATTTCACACAAAGGTCCTGTTGAATCAACAACATGAACCCCAAAGAAGAAAACACACCAGCTGACTTTGAACAAGTTCAGCTGACAAACATTCATGCATTCTCCTACATTCACTATCTACATATTGTAACTGATCCTAACACCTCAGCCTTCAAACTCTTCCACTCACCAGCAGTGAACCCTGGGCCTCCAAAATTTGCCATGTCAAACCCTCCACTGACAGCCACTCATCCTATACCTCAGCTCACTCGTCTCCTCCTGGGAAAAAGTCCTCTTCTACTGGTCCAATGATTTGGACAATCTTCTTGGTTGGATGTTGAGGTGGCTGGCTGGAGGTTGCTGGCAGAGGCTGCAGATCAATTTGTTCACTGATGGAGACCAGAAGGGACTAAGGATGAAGTATCAGGATTCTCTGACATTGACAAAAAAAACAAAAGTTGACATTGCATGTGATGTTGTGAAGAATCACACACATGAAATCAAGACATAAAAAACCATGTCACTTACCATAAGCTGACTTGTGTTACTGATTTCACACAAAGGTTGCCGGTCCAGGTTCGAATCCCGCCAGACCAGTTTGCAGAGTGTCTTCCCCTACTCTCTCAAATTCCCCTTCACAAGCTTTCTATCCACTGTCTCTCTACATTATCAGTCAAGGCACAAAATGCCCAAAATATACATTGAAAAAAAAAACACACCAGCTGACTTTGAACACGTTCAGCTGACAAACATTCATGCATTCTCCTACATTCACTATCTACAAATGGTTCCTGATCCTAACACCTCAGCCTTCAAACTCTTCCACTCACCAGCAGTGAACCCTGGGCCTCCAAAATTTGCCATGTCCTCTTCATGCTAGGCCCGGCGAATGGACAAATCTTCTTGGTTGGATGTTGAGGTGGCTGGCTGGAGGTGCTGGCAGAAGGCTGCAGATCAACTTGTTCACTGATGGAGACAGAAAGGATTGGATGAAATGTCAGAGATTCTCTGACATTGACAAAAAACAAAAGTTGACATTGCATGATATTCTGAAAAATCAGCATGAAATCAAGATATAAAGACCATGTCACCTACCTAAGTTGACTTGTGCTATAAATACAAACAAAGATCATGTTGAATCAACAACACTCTTCCCAAAGAAAAACACACCAGCTGACTTTGAACAAGTTCAGCTGAAAAACATTCATGCATTCTCCTACATTCACTATCTACACATTTTAACTGATCCTAACACCTCAGCCTTCAAACTCTTCCAATCACATGCAGTGAACCCTGGGCCTCCAAAATTTGCCATGTCAAACCCTCCACTGAAAGCCACTCAACCTATACCTCAGCTCACTCGTCTCCTCATGGGAAAAAGTCCTCTTCTTCTGGTCCAACAATTTTGACAATCTTCTTGGTTGGATGTTGAGGTGGCTGGCTGGAGGTTGCTGGCAGAGGCTGCAGATCAACTTGTTCACTGATGGAGACCAGAAGGGACTAAGGATGAAGTATCAGGATTCTCTGACATTGAAAACAAAGACAAAAGTTGACATTGCATGTGATGTTGTGAAGAATCACACACATGAAATCAAGATATAAAAAACCATGTCACTTACCATAAGCTGACTTGTGCTGCTGATTTCACACAAAGGTCCTGTTGAATCAACAACACTCTTCCCAAAGAAGAAAACACACCAGCTGACTTTGAACAAGTTCAGCTGAAAAACATTCATGCATTCTCCTACATTCACTATCTACATATTGTTACTGATCCTAACACCTCAGCCTTCAAACTCTTCCACTCACCAGCAGTGAACCCTGGGCCTCCAAAATTTGCCATGTCAAACCCTCCACAGACAGCCACTCATCCTATACCTCAGCTCACTCGTCTCCTCCTGGGAGAAAGTCCTCTTCTTCTGGTCCAATGATTTGGACAATCTTCTTGGTTGGATGTTGAGGTGGCTGGCTGGAGGTTGCTGGCAGAGGCTGCAGATCAACTTGTTCACTGATGGAGACCAAAAGGGACTAAGGATGAAGTATCAGGATTCTCTGACATTGACAAAAAGACAAAAGTTGACATTGCATGTGATGTTGTGAAGAATCACACACATGAAATCAAGATATAAAAGACCATGTCAATTACCACAAGCTGACTTGTGTTGCTGATTTCAAACAAAGATCCTGTTGAATCAACAACACTCTTCCCAAAGAAGAAAACACACCAGCTGACTTTGAACAAGTTCAGCTGACAAACATTCATGCATTCTCCTACATTCACTATCTACATATTGTAACTGATCCTAACACCTCAGCCTTCAAACTCTTACACTCACCAGCAGTGAACCCTGGGCCTCCAAAATTTGCCATGTCAAAACCTCCACTGACAGCCACTGCTCAAATATCTCAGCTCACTCGCCTCCTCTGGGAAAAACTCTTCTTCTGGACCAACTTCTTCTGGATGTTGAGGTGGCTGGCTCGAGGTTGTTGGCAGAGGCTAAAGATCAACTTGTTCACTGATGGAGAGGAGAATGGACTCAGGATGAATTAGCAGGATTCTCTGACATGATTTTTTGTGACAAGTCTCATTACCAGTGATGAAAATTATTTCAAAATGTGGACTGGTTTAACAAAACAGCTGTTTTTTATTTTGCTGGCACATTGCACATAAACTAATAAAAAATAAGGACAAGAAATGGAAAACATTATAGAGGCTTCAGCCATTAATGTCAAAACTATTAAAAAGAAATAAAGTAAAAAATAACAATGTTTGAAACACAAAATGTAATCCTTGTGAGACTCACCCCATGTTAACTCATGTCCTTCCTTTGAGCATCCACAGTGTTGTTGTTGGGGTTTTTCTCACAGGGCAGAAGAATTCCCACAATGCACTGGGGCTATTTTCCCATAGCTGGGGCGGTGGTTGATAGGTTCTGGGGCCACTATTAAGCAGCCCTGAATACTCTTATCTCTGGGGACCACCGCTGCTCCGAGATCCCCTGCAGTTTAGCCTGGGACTGAGAGACCCAGTTTCCATGTGTGGCCACGAGGAGGCACTGCAGGGGTCTTGGTGGAGGAGAGTCTGTGGACAAAGGAGAAGACCTGGACCACGTTCTCCTGGTTCTCCTGGTTGTCCTGATTCTCTTCTGTAGAGGAGGAAGAGGAGTCAGCAGTACTGACTACCAAAGCCCTTTAGACTACAGAAGAGCAACAGACTGTCCACACACCCTGTGTGCATGCACACACACACACAACATTCACTCAACATTCACAAAACATTCACACACCATTAACAAAACATTACACAACATTCACACACCATTAACAAAACGTTACACAACATTCACATAACATTCACACAACATATACAAACCATTAACAAAACATTAACACACCATTAACAAAACATTACACAGCATTAACACACCATTCAGACAACATTTACACAAGATCCACACAACATTAACAAAACATTTACACAAAATTCACACAACATATATATACATATATATATATATACACATATATATATAATAATTCACATATACATATATATATATAGACATATATACATTTTACATCACACGACACAGCACACATCACACAACAAAATAACAAACATATATATATATATATATATATATATATATATATATATTTGAGACATATATATATATATATACATAATAATATAATATAAAAAAAACATAACATGCAACATGTACTATATATATATATGTATCTATCTATCTATCTATCTATATACATATATATATATGAATTTAAAGACAAAGGGCATAATAACACATCACCTAACAAAAACACAATTAACGTTTAACATATTTTTTTGTATTTTTTTTTGTTAAACATAAAGACAAAAGATGTAACAATATGTCAAATTCTAAAAACACACGTATATATATATATATATGTATATATATATATATATATATATATATATATATCTATATATATATATATATATTTATATATATATATATATACACACATATATATATATCCATACATAAATAAAAATATATAAATAAATATATATATATGTACAAATAGAAAGACTAAGGACATAAGAACACATTACCGAACATAAACACATGCAACATTTAACATATCTTTTTTTTTCTTTGATAAAGACAAAGTACATAAGTCACACTTAACACAACAACATAAAACACAACGTAACACATCAGAGGACATCACAACACATACTTATTAAGGGGATTGAGAGAGGACTCAGGGGAGGAGAAGTAGACAGGTGCAGGGCTGAAAGGAAAAGAGGGAGAGCAGCAGAGGCAGGGTGCCGGGTCCTGGTACTCTTCCATCCTACACACCGGAAAGCAGGGCACTCCCATGGACTCGTGGACCATGGTGGAGCACTCACCTGCTTGATAGGGAGGGGGGCAGTCGGACTGAGCCTGGATCCATCCCACTGGTAACTCTGTGGAAATCTGGGGAACTTCAGGTACAGCTGGACCACGGATCTATAGACAGAAACAAAACAAATGTTTAGAATCTGGAACACAACTGAACAGCAGCAAATTTATCAGAGAGACTTTATCAGCACATTAATATTTATCTGTAGATATGTTCAGTGGAAATATGAAAACTTGGTAGCACAGAGGGCCGCTTGAATGCTATACACACAATCAAGGGCCACACCACGAACTACAAAATAATCACTATACAACATTAATGATAATTTAACTGAACAAAGGGAACATGTAACTTTCTCTAAAAATCAACCTGACATTCAAATGGTTAAAATGACAGTTCAAGTTTTTATCTGTCTCTCATAATCATGACTGAATTTCTCATAATTTTGACTTCTGATCTCTTAAGTTTGGAAATTTAATGAAAAATCATGATTCCATAACTCATAACTTGACATTTTTATCTCACAATTTAAGCTTCAGTTTCATAATTATGATGTTTCATTTCATAACCATTACGTCCTATCTCATACTTTTAATGTTTAACTTCAATGTTGACGTGTTGTCGTTTATGTATTGATAAATATGGCTAATTAGGACTAAAAATCATAATCAGAATTATTGTCCTAAAAATTGTAATGCTATCGTCACAAATTTTACTATTGTTCAACGATTTCCCCTGCTATTTTAATTTATTTTAAAATCCCAGTTTGAGTGTTTTGAATGTGAATTGTTCCAAATTTTGAATCTTATTCTCAAAATTTCAAATTTTGATCTCATAACTTAGGGAATACAAATCCAGATTTGTGTTTCATCAGGGTCAGGATAGTTTCAGTTTGTTTTATGGTGGAAAAGAGGTTTCCACAGTGATGCTCTAAAACTTATTAAAGAAACAACATATCAATATTTAGCTGAATTTCTTCAAAAAAATTGGATATAGGCCAACAACCACAGACCAATCAGGATTTTCAGGTCAAGGAAAAGTTTGTCTTTCAATCACCTTCATGTGCACAGTTTATTGATCTTTACATTCACTACTGAGCGAGAGGGAGGGCGCTGTGTGCCCCCAGCAGCACACTGCCCATCATTGCTCTAACTGCACATTGACAGGCAGACATCATGATATTACATCCAAGTCATTTAAAAATAGTTAGTTATCTTTCATGCATTTTAAAAGTCCAAAGCTATATTAAGAAACACAAATTCACATCACTATAGATGGTTGAAGCTGCTATAAACCAAATCAAGGAAGCTCATTGCTTTGTCAAATTCCATTGTCAGAAAAAAAAACCTACAAATGAATGAAAGTCTAGCTTATATCTAAAAGCAGCAAAATACAAAATCTAGGCTGCTCTAAACACTTCCTTGTCCAAAGTTATCCTTAAAGTTTCCTCAACACTCTCCAGTGAATTTCAACAAAAGAGAAAATTATTACATTACAAGTTCCTCTTTTTGGAGAAAACAACACTCATGACCTAGCCAAAAACACAATAAATATTTTATTAACTTGATATGAGCACCTTTCTTGTCAGTTTTAAGCATGAAATTGTTTATATTTTATTTTATTTCTTTTCACATTAGCACTCATGACTTTTTAATAATATACCCAGTAAAGGCTTGACATTCTCATTGGACCAAAAAATTAAGATAAACACAGCATATTACAACAATCTGAACATTAAACCTGCATCTGATTTTAAACAACTTCCATTAAAACTAGATTGATACAATATTCTCTTCACATACATATTGTTTTGGTACATGTATCTACATATTCTGAAATACTCTACATATTTCACTGCTCTAATACAGACCAAAACTACATTCAAAGCAGCTCTTTTCTCAATTTCATTCAAGTCTCTAAATGTTGTCTGTCTTAAGGTGGTGAGCAGCCAATTTAGTTACACTACAACAATCCAAAATACAATAAGACTCATTTAACATGGAACAAAGAGGACTTTCTGCTGCAGAAAACCATCCAAATTAATATTTCTATGACTGTAATAAGCCCAATATTAGTTTCATTCATTAAATACAGTAATAAGGATGAAGGTGTAATTACCCTGATATAGCCTAGCTTAAAACTGTTGTTTTTGGGCTCAAACGGTCGCTTTCTCCCACATTTCCTCACTATTTTACTTCCAACATTCTCACAATATTCAGGTAAACTTGATGAATGAACCCTAAAAGTGTCATTTCAGGACATTTTATTAAGTTTGTTGTCATGTCGGTTTCTACAGTCGAGTGTCTCTGACTCTTGTCGAAAACACCTGCTGTTCAATAGAATCATATTTCTTACATTTCTCCAAAGATGGACTTTTCCATTTTTCTGATGGTCGGTCAGTGAGCTTTGGCTGCTGCAACTTTTTCCAACTCTTGTATTCTGACAGAAAACAACTTCAAAACCGTCTGAAATGTCTTCGCGGACTCGGTTTGTGAGGGTTTGACTCTTCGTTATTCCTCAAATGAATTTAATGTCGATATAGCAACCAACATCCAACGTCCATCACGTTCTGACGTCTCTGACGTCATCGCCTAGAAACGGCTCCACCTACTGTTATTGAACAGCAGCCTGATTAGAACAATTTATTTTTACAAATTACTTTAGCTCCGCGTTTCCTTACCTATGTTGTTCTTTTTAGTCCCTGAAATAACTACAGACAACATCTGTCTAATTCCTGGCTCACTCCAAACTCATTTTAACACCTCGAAAAATCTATGAAAGGGAAACATTTGTCATACAATTCGTGCTCTGTTACAATAGAGATGCATGACTGCTTATTATTCATTATTTAACATATATGCCTTTGAACCCTTGCAGCTCCAGACCATGTCTGCTACTTTTAATCCATCTGAATTTTCACTGTAATAATGCATGTCAAATCTCAAACTTTCAAACAGGACCAGGTTAAAGACATATTGTCTTTATTAAAGACATTGATAAGCTGGGCTATCACACGTTTTAGGGTGTAATGATGTAAGATTGATGTTTTAAAAATTGTATGACCATAGAGGCATACAAAATCAAAATGAAGTTGAAGTATTCAACCACTCAATCCAAATCAAGCACAGATCAATAATAGACTAAAATCTAAGGATGCAAAGACATTTAAAAGAAAAAGCAACAATGATTTAGACTTGATCTCTTAATATTGAATTTTTATTCCATAATCATCACATCCTATCCCTTAGATTAAAGTTTTTTTTCCCAACTTTATTTTAATTGAATTTTCAAAATATTTCCAATAAAATGAAATACAAAAATAAGAGTTCTCTCACATCAAAGGGAGTGTCAGGGCAGCTACATTATTGTCCAGCTCCTTCTTTGCAAGTCAACTATTTATGAAATAACACAGCAACACACAAGTGAAAGTAAAAAGTACATAACCTGGTTGAATCAAATAGAGAAACAGAATGAGAGATTATAATAATAATAGTAATAAAAATAATTAAAAAAAGAAAGAAAGAAAGAAAAAGAAAAGAGAAAAAAAATTAACTAATAAATAAAAAATATAATAATACATATATATATAAGAACAACAAGAAAGAACAACATCAAAAAGCAACAATGGTTTCTCTGTTGTATTTACAGTTAGCCCAAATTATTTCACTGTATTGCATGGTTCAGAATAAAAAATCAAACACTTAGATTTACAGTTCACATTGAGATCGCTTCAAAGTTTCAAAGTACACAAAATCATTTTAGGAAACTGCAGAGGACCACTGAGGACTACGTGTCGTCCGTCTCACTCCCCACAATACTTAAATCCACACTCTCCACATATTTCATGAAAGGATTCCAAATATTCTGAAATAGTGGTAGTTTTCCTTTGATAATGTAGGTAATCTTCTCCATAGGTAAACTTGTGGACATTTCTTTAATCCAGTTAATGAAATTTGCTTTACTGTCACTCTTCCGTGAGAGTGCAATGACTCTTTTTGCAAGCAGTAAACATAAATCCAAGGCAGTGATTATTTTTCTGGGCATATGGTTTCTATCAGGATATAAACCTAGAATAAACAGTTTAGGATCAAGAACTAATTTTATACCTAGAATTGTCTCCGGTGCTCGTTTAATCTCCCACCAAAACTGTTGGACTTTATTGCATTTCCAGACACAATGGAAAAACATCCCCTTCTCTTCTCCACATCTGATACACAAGTCTGGGATGGCCCCATTATATTTATTAAGCTTCTCTGGCGTCACATATGTCCTCATCAGCCAGTTATATTGCAGTACTTTAAGGCAAGTATTGGTAGTTTGTATTTGTGCTCCAGCACACGCTTCTTCCCAGTCCTCAGAGGGAAAGTCCTCCTGTATATCTTCCCTCCAGGCATTAAGCTTCTTCAGAGAAGACTTAGATTAAAGTTTTAATCTCATTATTTGAGGAGGGGGGTTCCTGATATTTGGACTTTTTATCTCATAATTATGACTTTATTTCTCAAAATTTCAACTTTTTATCTCAAAAATCTGACAGAAACTTTTAGTTTTACCTTTAAATCTTGTGATTTTTAATTTTATTTTAACATTTTTACATTTATACTTTATCTTAATTTTAAACGTTTTTTTAGGAACTAAAATAGGAATAAAAAATTTTTCATTTCCATCAGAAATCAGGCGCTTTCCTTGTTTGGTGGTGGTAATGGGCTTCCACAGTGATGCAAATGAAGTATCTGGCATAAATGTAAGGCAAAATTACACACCCCAAGAAATGTGTACGTGAGGGCTGCAGATGACTCTTGACTCCAGGAATACAGATGTCCTGTAAATGTAGTACAGCTGTGCCCAAAAGTTTACATCTCCCAGCAGAATTTCAGATTTTTTGGCCTTTTCTCAGAAAATATGAATGGTAACACAAAAACCTTTCTGTTACTCATGGTTCGTGGTTGAGTGAAGACATTTATTGAAAAAAAGATTAGTTTACTCTTTCTAAATCATAATGACAACAGAAACTTCCAAATTGACCCCATTCTCTATACCACTCTCAAGCATATTGCTTTTGCATGCAGCAAACAGGATTTACAGACACCAGTCTTTTCTTGAAATGTTATCCACAACAATTAAACCAAGATACAGACCTTTACGCCGCTAGATCCTATATCCCAGAATCCTTTACTTATAGTTTGGTATATATTCTGTAGCCAATGGCAGGTTGATTTGGCTTTGTGTTTTGGATCATTGTCGGTCGGAATGTCCAAGAACGTCCATGCGCAGCTTCCAGCATGGGCCGATGACTGTAAATTTTACTCCAGTATTTTCTGATAACATGCTGCATTCATCCTTCCATCAATTTTGACCAATTTTCCTGTGCCTTTCCACAGAACACCAATCCTCCTCTGATATTTCAATGTTTAATTCTTTTTTCACAGTAGGAATGGTGTACCTTTCATTTTGGGCCTTGTTGACTCCTCTCAACTGTAACATTTATGGTTGTGGCCAAAAGTTCAATTTTGGTCTCATCACTCGAATATCTTTGTTCCAGAAGTTTTGAGGCTCTCTGTGTTGTTATTTGGCATATTGTAAACGGATTTTGTGGCATTATTGTAGAAATGGCTTTCTTCTGGCGACTGGACCCTATGTAGCCCATTCCTTGGTTTTTCTCTTTATTGTGATCAGAGAGTCCTGTATTTCAGCAGAAGAGAGGGTTTTTCTTTATTTCATCTTTGATTTTTCATTGTCCTTGCAGTTGGTTGCTGAAATTTTGTTGGTCTGCCTGACCGTGGTTTGGTTTCAACAGAATCCCTCTCTCTCCCCTTCTTAATTAGAGTTTTAACAGTGCTTCTTGGCATCCTCAGTTCCTTGTTTTATACAGTTGACATACCTTTTCTCGCAGATCTTTTGACAATTCTTTTGCTTTACCCATGACACAGAAACGAGAAACTTCAACGTAGCACTGAGTGAAAGATGCACGTGTCTGTCAGGAGCTCAGAAACTCACTGAGCTTTCATACACACACACAGTTTACAAGCTAATAGATCACAGAGAGGATGGTTACCTTTAGTAGACATTCAAACTCATTTGTGTCAAATTTTGTGCATGTTATCAGGCCAAAACTGCCAGGGGGTGTAAACTTTTGAACAGGGTCATTTTTGAAGTTTCTGTTGTCATTATGATTTAAAAAGAGTAAACTATTTTTTTTTTCAATAAATGTCTTCACCCAACCACTAACCATGAGTGACAGAAAGGTTTTTGTGTTACCATTCATATTTTCTGAGAAAAGGCCAAAAAATCAGAAATTCTGCTGGGGGGTGTAAACTTTTGGGCACAACTGTATATATCTAAAGTGAAAGCCAAAGCAAGATTAATTGCTGTCCCAACTGTGTATGCAACTCCTAATTCTTTTTTTAATACTTTTTATTTAGTTGTTTTTTCATTTTAACATTGAAAACACAAACAGAAAAATATAAGACACATAGAACATAAATGTGGGGTACACCTTAGCTTAAACAACTCAAGTATTTATATCAGATCTGGGTCCGTTGCTGGCCAAAAAAAATCATGAAGATGTAGCGTCCTTTTCCGTTGTTGTGAAGAGTATCCATTTCTCCCACCTCTTTGTAAAAATTGTCCCTTGAAGTCTTAAAAGAGAAAGTTATCTTTTCATTAGCAAAGACCTCCCTGACTATGTCCATCCACTCAGAGAGACTTGGGGGTTCAGCGGTATACCACTTCCTCGTTATTGCTTTTTTGCATGCAGCAAACAGGATTTTACACAGATACCAGTCTTTTCTTGAAATGTTATCCACAACAATTAAACCAAGATACAGGACCTTTACGTCGTTGGGGATCCTATATCCCAGAATCTTACTTATAGTTTGGCATATATTCGTCCAAAACATCTTTATTTTTGGGCACATCCAAAAAATGTGGGAATGGTTGGCATCCATGTGCCCACACAGCCTCCAGCATGGCTGATGTGAATGAGAATGTCTGCTTTTAATGAGAGGTGTTATAAAGAAACGTACTAAATTTTTCCAGCCAAATTCTCTCCATTTTTTGGAACTTGTGGATGAGTGCTGTGTGTTCCACATAGAACACCAATCCTCCTCTGATATTTCAATGTTTAATTCTTTTTCCCATTTAGACCTGATGTATCCTGTTTTAGTTTCTTTCTGCCTCTGGAAACCCTGGTACAGCCTGGATATGAGTTTCTTACTGTTTTGTTGATATGCTTTAACAAAAACATCCACCACTGAATTGCTCTTTTCTGTTATACTTGGTTTAATCTTTTTTGTATAATAATCTCTTATTTGTAAATATCTATAAAATTCACAGTTCTGCAGTCTAAACTCCTTCTGTAAATCTCCAAAACTTTTAAATTCTCTGCCCTGAGTTAAGGTGCAGATTGCTGTGATGCCTTTATCCCACCACTGTTTAAAACCAGAATCATTCAATCCAGGCTGGAACTTTGGGTCCAGGGCAGGCCATCTTAATAATTTAACATCACCTGCCAAGTTATATTCTTTTACAACTTTACCCCAGATGATCAGGCTTTGTTTGATAATTTCATTATTGCTTTTTTGATAAAAAAAATGTTCACCTTATCTCCCAATGTTGTATGAAGCTGGAAGTTTTCTATATTCAGTTCAATAATTTTCCATTTGGCCTGGTAAAAAGGACAGCACAAGCAAACAAGATATCTCACCTGGGCCGCATAAAAATATTGCCTCAAGTCAGGTTAAGACATACCACCATCCTCTTTATTTAGCAGAAGGGTTTTATATCTGATCCTCGGTCTCTTACCTGCCCAAATAAACCTAGGAATTAACTTATCCCAAGATCTAAATTGTGACTCTGGGATTATATGTGGAATCGATTGGAATAGATATAAAAGTCTCGGCAACAATATCATCTTGATTATCTCTATTCGTGTAACAAAATCCAGGCCAAATGCAGACCAACGCCTAATGTCTCTTAAAATGCTAACATTTATATGGTTGTAGTTGATCTCAAAAGTTTTCTGGAGTTCTTTTGCAATTATCACACCAAGATACTTCATTGTTTTTGCCCTCCAGTTTATTGTGTATTTGTCTTTTGTTACTTGACTTGGATAAAAATTTAGGGGGAGGATTTTGGTCTTTTTTTAATTTTTAATTTATAGCCTGAATATTGACCAAAATCCTCTAATATAGCCATAAGGTTAGGAAATGTGTCATCAGGGTTTTGGAGAATAACAATAACGTCATCCGCAAAAAGTTCAATGATGTGGTCTTGGCCTCCAATATTTATCCCTTTCAAAGTGTTACTCTGCCTGATCATTTGTGCCATTGGCTCGATGATGATTGCAAATAAAGTAGGGCTCAAACAGCAACCTTGACGAGTCCCTCGTTGTAAAATAAACCTGTCAGTCAAGTGTCCGTTTATTTTTATTCTGGCCATAGGTTCTTGGTAAAGAGTTTGAATACATCGTATTGATTCTTTTGAAAAACCAAATCTCTCCAACACCTGATAAAGAAACTTCCAATTGACGCAGTCAAAGGCTTTCTCCGCATCTAGGCTAACCAGTACAGCGCTTTTTCTCTGCTTATGAATCTGATCTATTATGTGAACAGTTCGTCTAATGTTGTTTTGAGTTTGCCGACCTTTGATAAAACCTGATTGGTCTTCATCTATTAACTCAGACATAACAATTTCAAACCTTTTAGCAATGATGGAGGTAAATATTTTATAGTCGACATTTAAGATTGAAATGGGTCTAAAGGATTCACAATACTCTTTATTTTTTCCTTCCTTTGGTATAACTGAAATAATAGCTTCTTTCCATGATGGAAGAAGCTTCCCTTCCTTCAGAGTTTGATTAAATGAATTTAAAAGCAGTGGAATTAATTGTTCTCTATAAATTTTGTACCATTCACTGGGGAATCCATCACTGCCTGAAGCTTTGTTTGACTTTAGTCTGCTTATAGTATCTTCTATTTCTTTCTTAGTTATGTCTGAGGTTAGTTTTTTATTCTGTGATTCACCAATAAAAGGTAAATCCAATGAATTAAAAAATTATTTCATCTGGTGATCCTCTTTAGCTGGTGGTTGTGTGTATAAATTTTTATAATAGTTTCTAAAGACTTTTTCTATGTCTTCATGTTTGTAAAGTAACTGCTTTGTGTGGGGGTCTCTAATTTTATGTATTGTGTGAGAGAGTTGTTGTACCCTGAGACGTCTAGCTAAGTATTTATTAGCTTTAGACCCAGATTCATAGTAAGTCTGTTTAGTAAATCTAAGTTTTTTCTCCATCTCATTAGTCATTATATTGTTATAATGATTGTTATTAATCTGTTGTCTAACCTCCAATATGTTTTTTAATATTGTTGGATCCTGGTTATTTTTATGATGGAGTTCCAGTGTTTTTAACTCTTCGACCAACCTTTTATATGTCTTCTCTCTAGTCTTTTTTAAATGTGCTGCTTTTGATATAAGCCTACCTCTCATGACAGCTTTAACTGTATCCCATAGTATAGTACTATCTACAGGGCTGTCTTTATTTTCTTCAAAGCAGTTGAGTATCTCCTTTCTAATGTCATCTCTTAATTCCTGATTGTTTAACATACTCACATTTAGCTTCCATTGGGAGTTTCTTTGTCTCGCGTCTACAAAAATATTGAGGTCAACAACACTGTGGTCTGATAAATCAGTCACTCCAATACTACAGTCCCTAATCCTATGTCTGTCAATTATATTCATAAAGACATAGTCTATTCTTGAGTACACAGAGTGGGGTGCAGAAAAATGGGTATAGTCTCTCTCCAAAGGGTGGAGTTCCCTCCAGACATCAAATAGTCCTAGTTCCTTAAGTGATGTGCAAAGGAGCCTGGACAATCCTGTCTTATTTCTCTTTCTATTAGTAGTATCAAGTTTAGCATTTAAAATCATATTGAAATCCCCAGCACAAACAAGTATTCCTTCACTTTCTGAAATGATGTGTTCAAATAACAGTATTAGGAATGTTTTGTCACTATTGGGAGGTACATACACATTCACGAAAGTAACAACAACATTATCAATTTTCCCTGTGACTATTACAAACCTCACCTCCTTGTCGCACATTTCCTTACCTAATTCAAAATTAACTGAATTAGCTATTAGTATTGCTACTCCTCTTTAGGACCCTTTTGTAGGAACTAAAAAGTATTTCTAAAGCCAAACCTCTTCAGTTTTTCATGCTCCTGGCAAGAAAGGTGTGTTTTTGCAAGTACATCACTTGACATTTTTTCTTTCTTTAGTTTGGGAATTATTTTCCTCTTTTAATGGGATTATTCAAACCATTAACGTTTAAGGACGCCACCCTCAGGTTACTGCAACTTATTTGTTTGAGCGGACCAGAAAAATAAACAACAGTGACCCCACAATAATTGCCTGAACGCTGGCATGAAACAAGAACAAAAAGAACAGTTGACCTCCAAAAATAGGACAGATCTCTTCACTATCCCTGACTGTGATCCCGTTGGGAGATCGGGGGGGAAAGCCCTGTAAGAGGGGGGCCCTGGCATAGTTATGACTTTACAAGCCATACTAAATAAGTCCAACGTTAACTCGAGCAGAAAAGAAAAACAGTTCAACACGTAAGCTGAGCTCCCACAGTCCACGCCGTATGGTCGTAAAGCTGGGGTCCGAGTGCAAAGGAGAAAAGAGTTTAAACATTCTTACCGATTGGGCTGTAAGTTACCCTCATAGATAGTCAGTTAACAGCAGATCTCTGGAAACCCTGGAGCTTTACCTTGGCCCGGAGAGCTGCTGCCGTGTTGCTCCTCCGGGTCCCGTCACTGCGCCGCCACTCCATCGCCGAGCAGAGCCGCGACTCCGCCGTGGTATCCATCGTAGCAGGAGCCGGCATTGCCTCCGCGAGTCCACGTCCCACCAACTCTTCTCTCACCTTCTTCGCGGTGCTGTATGTACGAGTCCCAGAGTCCCAGAGTCCCAGAGTCCCAGAAAATCTGCATTTTGGTATATGGCGTCTGAAATCGGATGCCTTTTTCCTTTAGGATCCTCTTCGCTGCATTGTATTCCTTCCTTCTCTGGACGACCTCTGATGCATAGTCGTGGTCAAATGACAGCGTTTTATTTCCAACATGGATCTTCTTCTGCCAAACCTCCCTCAAGACTCTTTCTTTAGTTGAAAATTCCAAAAAGTTCACAATGAGCGATCTCGGCATGGCTCCGTCTGCAGGTTTCTGTGCCAAAGACCGGTGTGCTCTTTGTATTTTCAAATTAAAAGACTCCGGTAGTTGAAGCTCACGTCGAAGTAGGGTCTCTACAAACTTAGGAGCGGATTCGCCCTCCTCACCCTCTGCCACACCGTAGATACGGATATTATTCCTCCGTGATCTCGATTCCAAATCGGTGAGTTTTTCTTGAAGTGTTTTCTGTTGATTCAGGGATAGTTGGTTTCGTTCTCCTCCCTGCGCTGGAGGTTCTGGCTAGAGGTTGCTGGCGTGACTTGTTGTTGGTTGGATGTTTGGAGGTTGCTGGATGAGAGCTAAGGATGATTTGGTATCACTAACAATGGACATTAGAGACATTGTATGAAGTATCAGGATTCTCTGACATTAACAAATACAACAAAAGTTGACATTGCATGTGATGTTGTTAAAAAATCACCACACATAAGTTAAATCAATATTTAAAAGACCATGTCAATTTGAATCAAGCTCTGAACATGCTCTTTTCCAAAGAACCTGGAAGGTCCAATCTAACAACAACACTCTAACAAAAGAAAACACACAGCAGTCCTACTTTACAAATTATGCTGACATTCCATAGCATTCTCCTACATTCACTATCTACAAATGGTCCAAGATACAGCCTAATATCCTTCAATCTCCAGCAGTGAACCCTGGGTCTCCAAAATTTGCCATGTCAAACCCTCCCCTGACAGCCACTCCTCAAATACCTCAGCTCACTCACCTCCTGGTGGGAAAAACTCTTCTTCTGGACCAACGACAGGGCACACATTCTTGGTTGGATGTTGAGGTGGCTGGCTGGAGGTTGCTGGCAGAGGATGCAGATCAACTTGTTCACTGATGGAGACCAGAAGGGACTAAGGATGAAGTATCAGGATTCTCTGACATTGACAGAAAAACAGAAGTTGACATTGCATGTGATGTTGTGAAGAATCACACACATGAAATCAAGAGATAAAAGACCATGTAAATTACCAAAACTTGACTTGTGCTGCTGATTTCACACAAAGGTCCTGTTGAATCAACAACACTCTTCCCAAAGAAGAAAACACACCAGCTGACTTTGAACAAGTTCAGCTGACAAACATTCATGCATTCTCCTACATTCACTATCTACAAATGGTTGTTGATCCTAACACCTCAGCCTTCAAACTCTTCCACTCACCAGCAGTGAACCCTGGGCCTCCAAAATTTGCCATGTCAAACCCTCCACTGACAGCCACTCATCCTATACCTCAGCTCACTCGTCTCCTCATGGGAAAAAGTCCTCTTCTTCTGGCCCGACTAATGGACAATCTTCTTGGTTGGATGTTGAGGTGGCTGGCTGGAGGTTGCTGGCAGAGGCTGCAGATCAACTTGTTCACTGATGGAGACCAGAAGGGACTAAGGATGAAGTATCAGGATTCTCTGACATTGACAAAAAAACAAAAGTTGACATTGCATGTGATGTTGTGAAGAATCACACACATGAAATCAAGATATAAAAGACCATGTCACTTACCATAAGCTGACTTGTGTTGCTGATTTCAAACAAAGATCCTGTTGAATGAACAACATGAACTTCCCAAAGAAGAAAACACACCAGCTGACTTTGAACAAGTTCAGCTGATAAACATTCATGCATTCTCCTACATTCACTATCTACATATGGTTCCTGATCCTAACACCTCAGCCTTCAATCTCTTCCACTCACCAGCAGTGAACCCTGGGCCTCAAAAATTTGCCATGTCAAACCCTCCACTGACAGCCACTCATCCTATACCTCAGCTCACTCGCTCCTCCCTCATGGGAAAAAGTCCTCTTCTTCTGGCAAGACTAATGGACAATCTTCTTGGTTGGATGTTGAGGTGGCTGGCTGGAGGTTGCTGGCAGAGGCTGCAGATCAACTTGTTCACTGATGGAGACCAGAAGGGACTAAGGATGAAGTATCAGGATTCTCTGACATTGACAAAAAAAAAAAAAGTTGACATTGCATGTGATGTTGTGAAGAATCACACACATGAAATCAAGATATAAAAGACCATGTCACTTACCACAAGTTGCCATGTGCTGCTGATTTCACACAAAGGTCTTGTTGAATCAACAACACTCTTCCCAAAGAAGAAAACACACCAGCTGACTTTGAACAAGTTAAGCTGACACACATTCATGCATTCTCCTACATTCACCATCTACAAATCGTAACTGATCCTAACACCTCAGCCTTCAAACTCTTCCACTCACCAGCAGTGAACCCTGGGCCTCCAAAATTTGCCATGTCAAACCCTCCACTGACAGCCACTCATCCTATACCTCAGCTCACTCGTCTCCTCATGGGAAAAAGTCCTGTTCTTCTGGTCCAATGATTTGGACAATCTTCTTGGTTGGATGTTGAGGTGGCTGGCTGGAGGTTGCTGGCAGAGGCTGCAGATCAACTTGTTCACTGATGGAGACCAGAAGGGACTAAGGATGAAGTATCAGGATTCTCTGACATTGACAAAAAAACAAAAGATGACATTGCATGTGATGTTGTGAAGAATCACACACATGAAATCAAGATATGAAAAACCATGTCACTTACCACAAGTTATCTTGTGCTGCTGATTTCACACAAAGGTCCTGTTGAATCAACATCACTCATCCCAAAGAAGAAAACACACCAGCTGACTTTGAACAAGTTAAGCTGACACACATTCATGCATTCTCCTACATTCACTATCTACATATGGTTACTGATCCAAACACCTCAGCCTACAAACTCTTCCACTCACCAGCAGTGAACCCTGGGCCTCCAAAATTTGCCATGTCAAACCCTCCACTGACAGCCACTCATCATATACCTCAGCTCACTCGTCTCCTCATGGGAAAAAGTCCTGTTCTTCTGGTAAGACTAATGGACAATCTTCTTGGTTGGATGTTGAGGTGGCTGGCTAGAGGTTGCTGGCAGAGTCTACAGATCAACTTGTTCACTGATGGAGTACTATATATATTTATGTATATATACATATATATATATATATATATATATATATATATATATATATATATATATTTATATATATATATATATATATATATATATATATATATATATATATATATTTCTATATATATATACATATATAAAATTATGTGTATGTATATATATATATATATATATATATATATATATATACATACATATATATATATGAACAAGTTCAGCTGACAAACATTTATACATTCACTATCTACAAATGGTTACTGATCCTAAAACCTCAGCCTTCAAACTCTTCCACTCACCAGCAGTGAAACCTGGGCCTCCAAAATTTGCCATGTCAAACCCTCCACTGACAGCCACTCATCCTATACCGTGTATATATATATATATATATTTATGTGTGTGTGTGTATATATATATATATATATATATATATATATATATATATATATATATATTGTTCACTGATGGAGACCAGAAGGGACTAAGGATGAAGTATCAGGATTCTCTGACATTGACAAAAAAACAAAAGATGACACTGCATGTCATTTTGTGAAGAATCACACACATGAAATCAAGATATAAAAGACCATGTCACTTACCATAAGCTGACTTGTGTTGCTGATTTCACACAAAAGTCCAGTTGAATCAACAACATGAACCTTAAAGAACAAAACACACCAGCTGACTTTGAACAAGTTCAGCTGACAACTGAGCCTGGATCCATCCCACTGGTAACTCTGTGGAAATCTGGGGAACTTCAGGTACAGCTGACCACGGATCTATAGACAGAAACAAAACAAATGTTTAGAATCTGGAACACAACTGAACAGCAGCAAATTTATCAGAGAGACTTTATCAGCACATTAATATTTATCTGTAGATATGTTCAGTGGAAATATGAAAACTTGGTAGCACAGAGGGCCGCTGAATGCTATACACACAATCAAGGGCCACACCACTTAACTACAAAATAATCACTATACAACATTAATGATAATTTAACTGAACAAAGGGAACATGTAACTTTCTCTAAAAATCAACCTGACATTCAAATGGTTAAAATGACAGTTCAAGTTTTTATCTGTCTCATAATCATGACTGAATTTCTCATAATTTTGACTTCTGATCTCTTAAGTTTGGAAATTTAATGAAAAATCATGATTCCATAACTCATAACTTGACATTTTTATCTCACAATTTAAGCTTCAGTTTCATAATTATGATGTTTCATTTCATAACCATTACGTCCTATCTCATACTTTTAATGTTTAACTTCAATGTTGACGTGTTGTCGTTTATGTATTGATAAATATGGCTAATTAGGACTAAAAATCATAATCAGAATTATTGTCCTAAAAATTGTAATGCTATCGTCACAAATTTTACTATTGTTCAACGATTTCCCCTGCTAATTTCTTTTATGTTAAAATCCCAGTTTGAGTGTTTTGAATGTGAATTGTTCCAAATTTTGAATTTAATTCTGAAAATTTCAAATTTTGATCTCATAACTTAGGGAATTTAAATCCAGATTTGTGTTTCATCAGGGTCAGGATAGTTTCAGTTTGTTTTATGGTGGAAAAGAGGTTTCCACAGTGATGCTCTAAAACTTATTAAAGAAACAACATATCAATATTTAGCTGAATTTCTTCAAAAAAATTGGATATAGGCCAACAACCACAGACCAATCAGGATTTTCAGGTCAAGGAAAAGTTTGTCTTTCAGTCACTTTCATGTGCACAGTTTATTGATCTTTACATTCACTACTGAGCGAGAGGGAGGGCGCTGTGTGCCCCCAGCAGCACACTGCCCATCATTGCTCTAACTGCACATTGACAGGCAGACATCATGATATTACATCCAGGTCATTTAAAAATAGTTAGTTATCTTTCATGCATTTTAAAAGTCCAAAGCTATATTAAGAAACACAAATTCACATCACTATAGATGGTTGAAGCTGCTATAAACGAAATCAAGGAAGCTCATTGCTTTGTCAAATTCCATTGTCAGAAAAAAAACCTACAAATGAATGAAAGTCTAGCTTATATCTAAATTAAAATACATAATCTATGCAACATGTTAGCAGCATACTATAGGCTGCTCTAAACACTTCCTTGTCCACAGTTATCCTTAAAGTTTCTCAACACTCTCCAGTGAATTTCAACAAAAAGAGAAAACTATTACATTACAAGTTCTCTTTTGGAGAAAACAACACTCATGACCTAGCTAAAACACAATAAATATTTTATTAACTTGATATGAGCACCTTTCTTGTCAGTTTTAAGCATGAAATTGTTTATATTTTTATTTTATTTCTTTTCAGATTAGCACTCATGACTTTTTAATAATATACCCAGTAAAGGCTTGACATTCTCATTGACCAAAAATTAAGATAAACACAGCATATTACAACAATCTGAACATTAAACCTGCATCTGATTTTTAAACAACTTCCATTAAAACTAGATTGATACAATATTCTCTTCACATACATATTGTTTTGGTACATGTATCTACATATTCTGAAATACTCTACATATTTCACTGCTCTAATACAGACCAAAACTACATTCAAAGCAGCTCTTTTTCTCAATTTCATTCAAGTCTCTAAATGTTGTCTGTCTTAAGGTGGTGAGCAGCCAATTTAGTTACACTACAACAATCCAAAATACAGTAAGACTCATTTAACATGGATATAAAGAGGACTTTCTGCTGCAGAAAACCATCCAAATTAATATTTCTATGACTGTAATAAGCCCAATATTAGTTTCATTCATTAAATACAGTAATAAGGATGAAGGTGTAATTACCCTGATATAGCCTAGCTTAAAACTGTTGTTTTTGGGCTCAAACGGTCGTTTCTCCTACATTTCCTCACTATTTTACTTCCAACATTCTCACAATATTCAGGTAAACTTGATGAATGAACCCTAAAAGTGTCATTTCAGGACATTTTATTAAGTTTGTTGTCATGTCGGTTTTACAGTCGAGTGTCTCTGACTCTTGTCGAAAACACCTGCTGTTCAATAGAATCATATTTCTTACATTTCTCAAGCAAAGATGGACTTTCTCCATTTTTCTGATGGTCGGTCGATGAACTTTGGCTGCTGCAACTTTTTCCAACTCTTGTATTCTGACAGAAAACAACTTCAAAACCGTCTGAAATGTCTTCGCGGACTCGGTTTGTGAGGGTTTGACTCTTCGTTATTCCTCAAATGAATTTAATGTCGATATAGCAACCAACATCCAACGTCCATCACGTTCTGACGTCTCTGACGTCATCGCCTAGAAACGGCTCCACCTACTGTTATTGAACAGCAGCCTGATTAGAACAATTTATTTTTACAAATTACTTTAGCTCCGCGTTTCCTTACCTATGTTGTTCTTTTTATTCCCTGAAATAACAACAAACATCTGTCTAATTCCTGGCTCACTCCAAACTCATTTTAACACCTCGAAAAATCTATGAAAGGGAAACATTTGTCATACAATTCGTGCTCTGTTACAATAGAGATGCATGACTGCTTATTATTCATTATTTAACATATATGCCTTTGAACCCTTGCAGCTCCAGACCATGTCTGCTACTTTTAATCCATCTGAATTTTCACTGTAATAATGCATGTCAAATCTCAAACTTTCAAACAGGACCAGGTTAAAGACATATTGTCTTTATTAAAGACACTTGATAAGCTGGGCTATCACACGTTTTAGGTGTAATGATGTAAGATTGATGTTTTAAAAATTGTATGACCATAGAGGCATACAAAATCAAAATGAAGTTGAAGTATTCAACCACTCAATCCAAATCAAGTGTTTCACAGATCAATAATAGACTAAAATCTAAGTGATGCAAAGACATTTAAAAGAAACAAGCAACAATGATTTAGACTTGATCTCTTAATATTGAATTTTTATTCCATAATCATCACATCCTATCCCTTAGATTAAAAGTTTTTTTTCCCAACTTTATTTTTTATTGAATTTTCAAAATATTTCCAGTAAAATGAAATACAAAATAAGAGTTCTCTCACATCATAGGAAGTGTCAGTTACTCAGTCGACATTACATTTAAAATCTGAGAAGAATATGTAACATAAGTGATGTTAAGGAACAGGAAATCACTTGTCTAAGAGAGATAGCTTGGGACCCAGATTTTAAGCCAAACAGTATCGATGAGGTGTTCAAAAATGGGAGAGTAAGGGCCTCACAAGATTTTATCAAATGTACAAGGTGGAAGTAATGGATACTTTTGAAAATATAGCAAATAGATATAGTTTAAACAAGAATCACTTTTACAGATATTTGCAAGTGAGAAACTATTTGAAGGAAAAGTCCAAATTACATCTTTTTGGAGAGCTCCATCCCTTCTGAGACATATGATAAAGGCCAATCAAAACCAGAATTTGAAAAATATGTCTGGACAAATGTACCAAGTACTTCAGGATAACAGAGCCGAAGACATAAAACAACATTAAGGATAAATGGCAGATAGAACTGAAAACATCTATATCAAATGATGAGTGGAAACAGAGTCTTAAAGACAATTTCTCAAACATAAAATCACCCATCTGGCAAGAATACGCTTGGAAGATAAATATACGATACTTTGGAACACCGTGATGTTACAAATATACACAGAATAATTCTAGCTGCTGGAGAGAATGCGGAGAGGACAAAGCGATTCACACTCATATTTTCTTGGTACATGTAAAAAAATAGAAATTTATTGGTCAGAAGTCATACACACAACAGAACAGATATTTGGGAAATTGGGCCAATTTAATAAGCATACTTTATGGTTGGGAATAGGTGTGAATGGCCTTCAAAAGGAAGAAGAATATTTATTCTGGATTCTGAGAATTACAGCACTCAAACAAATAACAAGAAACTGGAAAAAGTTGGAAGCCCCCAAAGTAAATAAATGGCTAGAAACTGTAGAAAAGATTTATAAGATGGAGAGGGTAACTTATAGAATTAAAAGGAAAAAAAAGTTGTTTGAAAAAAGATGGCCTCGGTTTAAATTAATCCTTGGTATACAGTAGGGATGAAACCTTTTTTAATTTATTTTTTCTTATTTATTTATTTATTTATTTATTTTTTTATATATATATTTTTTTTATTATTTATTTTATTTATTTATTCATGTTTATTTGTTTTTCGTTGTTGTTGTGGCTGGGTAATGTTATTTACTTATTTATTCATTTTATTTTGGTTACTTTGGGAGTATTGGTGTATATGTATTGTAAGTTATGAAAGGTTATATTTTGACCATGACACGTGGGTGAAAGGTAACTAAAATGAAATACTGCGTCAAGTTATTTAAATAACAGGATGGGTATTGCAGGAATGTTGTATACTGTAATGATACAATAAAGTATTAAAAGAAAAAAAAAAAAAATTATAGAATGGAAAAAATAACCCAAAAGATAAACAGGAAAGAAAGGCTGTTTGAAAAAAGATGGGCCCCCTTTCATATGAAGTATAAAACTGACAGGGTAAATATGGAATAAAATCAGATGAAGTAAGTTCCTTATGTTTCATGTATAGCTTAAATATGAATTAACTGCATGATATAGAAAACCAGTCTTTTTGCTTGTTTATTCAGTTGTATCTATCTATTTTCATTTTCTTTTTTTTGTCTTTTTTTCCAAATTTTCCTTATAAGTAGCTTATATATAATTGTCATTTTTTTTTTAATTTTTTAAAAATTTTTCTATTAAATTATTGTGATATATTTTTACTTTAGTGATTCATAAATAATGGAAATATACGCCTTGAATGTAAACTCAATTTAAGGATATATATGGAAAGTTGCTGCACTGCCATGTGTGTATAATGAATTTGGAATTGTATTTATCCATTATCATGATATTATGATACTCTGATTATTATATTTTTTTGTATGTATCATATTCTGTCTGGGTGGTGGTGAACAAAAAAAAATGAAAAGGGAAAAATTGTGTCTATATTGTCTTGAAATAATAAAACATGTTTCAATGTATTAATGACACCAACTGACACAATAAAGTATAAAAAAACAAAGGGAGTGTCAGGGGAGGCTACATTATTGTCCAGCATTCAAATCGTCCTTCTTTGCAAGTCAACTATTTATGAAATAACACAGCAACACACAAGTGAAAGTAAAAAGTACATAACCTGGTTGAATCAAATAGAGAAACAGAATGAGAGATTATAATAATAATAGTAATAAAAAGAATTAAAAAAAGAAAGAAAGAAAGAAAAAGAAAAGAAAAGAGAAAAAAATTAACTAATAAATAAAAAAAAATAATAATACATATATATATATACATATATATATATATATATATATATATATATATATATATATATATATATATATATACATATATATATATACACATACATACATATACACATATACATATATATATATATGTATAAGAACAACATCAAAAAGCAACAATGGTTTCTCTGTTGTATTTACAGTTAGCCCAAATTATTTCACTGTATTGCATGGTTCAGAATAAAAAATCAAACACTTAGATTTACAGTTCACATTGAGATCGCTTCAAAGTTTCAAAGTACACAAAATCATTTTAGGAAACTGCAGAGGACCACTGAGGACTACGTGTCGTCTGTCTCACTCCCCACAATACTTAAATCCACACTCTCCACATATTTCATGAAAGGATTCCAAATATTCTGAAATAGTGGTAGTTTTCCTTTGATAATGTAGGTAATCTTCTCCATAGGTAAACTTGTGGACATTTCTTTAATCCAGTTAATGAAATTTGCTTTACTGTCACTCTTCCGTGAGAGTGCAATGACTCTTTTTGCAAGCAGTAAACATAAATCCAAGGCAGTGATTATTTTTCTGGGCATATGATTTCTATCAGGATATAAACCTAGAATAAACAGTTTAGGATCAAGAACTAATTTTATACCTAGAATTGTCTCCGGTGCTCGTTTAATCTCCCACCAAAACTGTTGGACTTTATTGCATTTCCAGACACAATGGAAAAATGTCCCCTTCTCTTCTCCACATCTGATACACAAGTCTGGGATGGCCCCATTATATTTATTAAGCTTCTCTGGCGTCACATATGTCCTCATCAGCCAGTTATATTTCAGTACTTTAAGGCGAGTATTGGTAGTTTGTATTTGTGCTCCAGCACACGCTTCTTCCCAGTCCTCAGAGGGCAAGTCCTCCTGTATATCTTCCCTCCAGGCATTAAGCTTCTTCAGAGAAGACTTAGATTAAAGTTTTAATCTCATTATTTGAGGAGGGGGGGTTCCCTGATATTTGGACTTTTTATCTCATAATTATGACTTTATTCCTCAAAATTTCAACTTTTTATCTCAAAAATCTGACAGAAACTTTTAGTTTTACCTTTAAATCTTGTGATTTTTAATTTTATTTTAACATTTTTACATTTATACTTTATCTTAATTTTAAACATTTTTTTAGGAACTAAAATAGGAATAAAAAAATCTTTCATTTCCATCAGAAATCAGGCGCTTTCCTTGTTTGGTGGTGGTAATGGGCTTCCACAGTGATGCAAATGAAGTATCTGGCGCGCATAAATGTAAGGCAAAATTACACACCCCCAAGAAATGTGTACGTGAGGGCTGCAGATGACTCTTGACTCCAGGAATACAGATGTCCTGTAAATGTAGTATATATCTAAAGTGAAAGCCAAAGCAAGATTAATTGCTGTCCCAACTGTGTTTGCATCTCCTAATTCTAATATAAAATGTGGTCAAAATTATGTAGAGGAGAGAGGCATCATGGGCAGCCCCTCCCAGGTATCCTGCAAAGCCTGTACAAATCTGGTGTTGCTTTTTGTAAAAAAAAAAAACAATACTTGAAAGTAAGTCAGTGTCAAGTAGCCTACTTCTGTCTTCTGCACATCACAAGTGGTCCAGATATGACACCGTAAATATCCTTCAATCTCCAGCAGTGAACCCTGGGTCTCCAAACTTTGGCATGTCAAACCCTCCACTGACAGCCACTCCTCAAATATCTCAGCTCACTCTCCTCCTGGTGGGAAAAACTCTTCTTCTGGACCAACCATAGGGCATACATTCTTGGTTGGATGTTGAGGTGGCTGGCTGGAGGTTGCTGGCAGAGGCTGCAGATCAACTTGTTCACTGATGGAGACCAGAAGGGACTAAGGATGAAGTATCAGGATTCTCTGACATTGACAAAAAAACAAAAGTTGACATTGCATGTGATGTTGTGAAGAATCACACACATGAAATCAAGATATAAAAAACCATGTCACTTACCATAAGCTGACTTGTGTTACTGATTTCACACAAAGATCCCGTTGAATCAACAACACTCTTCCCATGGAAGAAACCACACCAGCTGACTTTGAACAAGTTCAGCTGACAAACATTCATGCATTCTCCTTCACTCACTATCTACAAATGGTTATTGATCTTAACACCTCAGCCTACAAACTCTTCCACTCACCAGCAGTGAACCCTGGGCCTCCAAAATTTGCCATGTCAAACCCTCCACTGACAGCCACTCATCCTATACCTCAGCTCACTGCTCCCCATGGGAAAAGTCCTCTTCTACTGGTCCACTAATTTGGACAATCTTCTTGGTTGGATGTTGAGGTGGCTGGCTGGAGGTTGCTGGCAGAGGCTGCAGATCAACTTGTTCACTGATGGAGACCAGAAGGACTAAGGATGAAGTATCAGGATTCTCTGACATTGACAAAAACAAAAGTTGACATTGCATGTGATGTTGTGAAGAATCACACACATGAAATCAAGATATAAAAGACCATGTCACTTACCACAAGTTGACTTGTGCTGCTAATTTCAAACAAAGATCCTGTTGAATCAACAACACTCTTCCCAAAGAAGAAAACACACCAGCTGACTTTGAACAAGTTCAGCTGACAAACATTCATGCATTCTCCTACATTCACTATCTACAAATTGTAACTGATCCTAACACCTCAGCCTTCAAACTCTTCCACTCACCAGCAGTGAACCCTGGGCCTCCAAAATTTGCCATGTCAAACCCTCCACTGACAGCCACTCATCCTATACCTCAGCTCACTCGCCTCCAAATGGGGAAACAGTCCTCTTCTTCTGGTCCAACGATTTGGACAATCTTCTTGGTTGGATGTTGAGGTGGCTGGCTGGAGGTTGCTGGCAGAGGCTGCAGATCAACTTGTTCACTGATGGAGACCAGAAGGGACTAAGGATGAAGTATCAGGATTCTCTGACATTGACAAAAAAACAAAAGTTGACATTGCATGTGATGTTGTGAAGAATCACACACATGAAATCAAGATATAAAACACCATGTCACTTACCACAACTTGACTTGTGTTGCTGATTTCACACAAAGGTCCTGTTGAATCAACAACACTCTTCCCAAAGAAGAAAACACACCAGCTGACTTTGAACAAGTTCAGCTGACAAACATTCATGCATTCTCCTACATTCACTATCTACAAATTGTAACTGATCCTAACACCTCAGTCTTCAAACTCTTCCACTCACCAGCAGTGAACCCTGGGCCTCCAAAATTTGCCATGTCAAAACCTCCACTGACAGCCACTCATTCTAAACCTCAGCTCACTCGTCTCCTCCTGGGAGAAAGTCCTCTTCTCCTGGTCCAATGATTTGGACAATCTTCTTGGTTGGATGTTGAGGTGGCTGGCTGGAGGTTGCTGGCAGAGGCTGCAGATCAACTTGTTCACTGATGGAGACCAGAAGGGACTAAGGATGAAGTATCAGGATTCTCTGACATTGACAAAAAAACAAAAGTTGACATTGCATGTGTGAAGAATCACACACATGAAATCAAGATATAAAAGACCATGTCACTTACCACAAGTTGTCTTGTGCTGCTGATTTCACACAAAGGTCTTGTTGAATCAACAACACTCTTCCCAAAGAAGAAAACACACCAGCTGACTTTGAACAAGTTAAGCTGACACACATTCATGCATTCTCTTACATTCACTATCTACAAATTGTAACTGATCCTAACACCTCAGCCTTCAAACTCTTCCACTCACCAGCAGTGAACCCTGGGCCTCCAAAATTTGCCATGTCAAACCCTCCACTGACAGCCACTCATCCTATACCTCAGCTCACTCGTCTCCTCATGGGAGAAAGTCCTCTTCATCAGGCACGACTAATGGACAATCTTCTTGGTTGGATGTTGAGGTGGCTGGCTGGAGGTTGCTGGCAGAGGCTGCAGATCAACTTGTTCACTGATGGAGACCAGAAGGGACTAAGGATGAAGTATCAGGATTCTCTGACATTAACAAAAAAACAAAAGTTGACATTGCATGTGATGTTGTTAAGAATCACACACATGAAATCAAGATATAAAAAACCATGTCATTTACCATAAGCTGACTTGTGTTGCTGATTTCAAACAAAGATCCTGTTGAATCACCAACACTCTTCCCAAAGAAGAAAACACACCAGCTGATTTTGAACAAGTTCAGCTGAAAAACATTCACGCATTCTCCTACATTCACTATCTACAAATTGTAACTGATCCTAATACCTCAGCCTTCAAACTCTTCCACTCACCAGCAGTGAACCCTGGGCCTCCAAAATTTGCCATGTCAAACCCTCCACTGTCAGCCACTCATCCTATACCTCAGCTCACTCGTCTCCTCATGGGAAAAAGTCCTCTTCTTCTGGCACGACTAATGGACAATCTTCTTGGTTGGATGTTGAGGTGGCTGGCTGGAGGTTGCTGGCAGAGGCTGCAGATCAACTTGTTCACTGATGGAGACCAGAAGGGACTAAGGATGAAGTATCAGGATTCTCTGACATTAACAAAAAAACAAAAGTTGACATTGCATGTGATGTTGTGAAGAATCACACACATGAAATCAAGATATAGAAAACCATGTCACTTACCACAAGTTGACTTGTGTTGCTGATTTCAAACAAAGATCCTGTTGCATCAACAACACTCATCGCAAAGAAGAAAACACACCAGGGGCCTGTACTACGAAGCTGGATTAAGTCATCCAGGATAACTCTGCGACATCTCACTAAACTTCACCGGATCTCCGTCATCCAGATCTGCTGTACTACGAGGCTCGTTATCAACTCGATAAGTGAATCCGGCTGGGATCTGTGCGCGCTCACATAAAATGGGCGTGGTTAGCGGCCCCCGGAGCATTTTCCACAATGGAGAAGAGAGCAGCCTACTTCACGGCAGAGGAGCAGCAAATATTCCTGCAAAAGTATGAGGAGTACTGCAGTATTATCCAGGCCAGGAGCAACACGACTGTAGCCGCGAGAAGCCGGAGGGATTGCCGGCACATTCTCCACATTTTCCTGAAACACAAATCGCTTAAAATGTAGGAAAGAACTCGTCCACATTAAACCAAAATTATGTAATTAAATAGTCTTTTAAATGGTGATGAATAATTATCTTTTTATTTTAAATGTAATATAATTAGCCTAAATATAATATTTAATTTCACTTTTAGTGTACTTTGGATCTAAAACAACATTTGTCCCATTGTCATGATCCACCGCTATTGGACAGTGTAAAACATTTCCTCTTTTTTGTTAATTAAAATAATAAATGGACAGTGTTGATAACACTGGGATAAATCTATGAATGAAATGAAACGTAAATTAGATATTTAAAAATATTTGTTCCAACAAAATTCTGTCCCTCAGTGTCATGGTGTTACTACCAAAATTTGGAGATCATATTACATTAGACAACATTTAAGATATGATGATTACTTATGTAATTGTAATTGAACTTTAAACCAAAATTATTGTTACTTGACTTTATCCATAGGCTATTAAAGTTCAGTACAATTATCAGCATGTGTTGTCTTTATCAGAAGTAAACATCCTCGGATCAAACGTTATCACTGACATTGAGAAATAATGTCAAATAGTTTGAATTAAACAAGTTACTGTTTTATTTCATGGAGTTTTGTCAGCAGTCTTCAGATGTTGTGATATGTGCCTTTAGATTAATTTTATTGCATTCATGAATCTT
>JAZDUH010000136.1:55107500-55170000 GCA_036419115.1 Scarus forsteni | reverse complement strand
CATTGCAAATACATACAGAAGCACACCAATAATCAATAAATACTACACAAATACATACATACACACATCATAAATTCATTGGAAAAACATAAATATAAATTCATTAAAAATAAACAATATTACTATCAGTTCATTGTGAACACAGCACAGACCACAATCAGGATGGTCTTCGATGACGTCTGGCAAGAGGTGCGTTACGGCCGGAGACGCCAACGCACCCGCCAACCTGAGTGGGACCGGGTGGTCGAGGTGGACCGAGAGACGGACAGAGCACGTCCTGCACCCTACAGGGGGCAGGCTCAGATCCTACGTCCTAACCCTACCCTTGCCCTAACCCTGGGGGGTACATGTTAAAACTAACTGTTTGGTAATATTCTAAAACCCTGTCCCAGCTATAGTTTGGCCCCACCCACCATCTATAAATTTGACCGCTGGCTTGGAAACCTCAGTCTTACGCCGGCCAGCAGAGAGACAACAACACAGAGCCTTAGTTTAGGATAGGAAGAAGAACAAGCAGAAGGAAAATGATGAAAGAAAGACAAAGAGCAAGTCAACTGGAAAAGAAGATGAATAGTTTGAGAAAGAAAGGAAGAAAGAAAACAAAGATAGAAAGTTAAGCTAAAAAGAACAACTAAAATAACTCTAAAAGGAGCAAAAAGAAGGACAATTAAACAGCTTAAATTAAAAGAAAGTAGGAACACATTCTGTTCCCAAAATAAAATAATTAACAGCTCTGCGCATTCTCATGGACCTGGAAGAAAAAATCAAAACAAAAAGCGGCTCAAGATCTTGCCTGATGAAGACTTGAGCATTAGTCGAAATGTTGCAACAGATCTTGAAGCCGAGAAGTAAATATTAAACAATTAATAAATCATAATTAAGGATTGAAGAAAGATCAAAGAGATGATAGAAAGAGATAGAAGGCCAAGTACAGCGAGACAAAGCTAAAGGAAGCAAAGAGAAGGAAAAGGAAGAATAGGGAAAGAAAAAGAGAGACACAGAAAGGAAGGCCAAGTACAGCAAAGACAAAGCTAAGGAAAGCAGAAGAGAAAGCTCAATAAAGCAAAGGAACTCAAGACCTGCCTGATGAAGGTTGAACAAAACCAAAACTCTTGAGTTTAAGAAAAAAAAGTGAAAAACGCAAAAAAGCGAAAATGAAAAGCTAAGTAAAGCTAATAAGAAACAGAGTGGAAGAGAAGAAAAGCAACAGAGAAAGGAAAGTTTTATGAAAGATACAAGATGGACAATTTCTTGAATGCCCACAAAATATGGTGGGCACAACATTAAGACAAGACATGTCACAAACAAAGACAAGCACATCACAAAGAGACAATACAAGTAAGACAAACAAGTCATACAGCAAAAGACAAACGTAAGGACAAACGAGTCATACATTGAACCTAATTTTTAGAAGAAGTTGCTGAAGGACCAGGACTATGGAGAGTGCACTTCCTGGGTCCTTAGGGACCCAGACTCTTACCCTAACCTAACCCTAAATGTAACCCCTAACCCTAACCCTAATAATAAACATTGGGATTAAAAACTGAAAAACTTTAAAATGATTAATAAATAGGGGTAAAAAAAAAACAGTGAATGGGATTTAACATCATTATAATTTTATAAATAAATAGGTTTATGGGTTAATCAATTCATTTTGTATAGAGAAGGGCATTAAAAACTTAAAAACATACAGCAATAATGGGGTTAATAGTTACTGAACAAGCCAAATTGGGAAAATGCATTGGGCATTAGAGTTTCATTGTGGGCGGGTATAAAAGGGAGAGCTCAGCTCAGGAGCTCATTTCTGCTCTGATCTCCAGACCGAGAACACCGAATCGCACAGCCAGCCAGCCAGCTTAAATTTTGCTTTAGATTAGCTGTGCCCAGCCCGAGGAAGGCCCGGAATGTTGCGCGTGGGCACGTGTACTAGTGTTAGGGAGTTTTTTTGTTTAAATCCATTTGGTTTTAGTTTATTTGATTAAAAAAAACTTTTATTTCATTTAATTTCATTTTTTTGATTATTTAAAAACAATTTAATTGCATTTATTTCATTTATTCAAAAAAATACAAAAACAAAAAAATTTAAAAATACATTAAAAATACAAAAAAAATAAATATAATTAAAACAAGAATGACTGGACCCACTCCAGGGGAGTGAATTCAAGTGGAATACGGGAGGAGGCACGGTCGCCCCAGTTTCCAAGATTTTCAGAGACCGCAGACCCGTTATGGGTCTTGGGATGGGGGGAGAGGGGGACGCTCCGGGATGGCCCGTGCCTTTCCTGCCTTCCCCAGAAGGCAGGTTTGCTTTCATTCCCATAACCCTAACCTCTGTGTTGTGTAGTCCTGTAACCCTAGCCCTAGTCTTCGTTTCATGTGTGTTTAACTTTCAGTTATAATTGGGATTAAAAATGTAAAATCTCTATAATAATTAATAAATAGGGATAAAAAGTATTAAAATACAGTTTAATTCATTATAATTTTTATTAATAAATACATTAATGGAGTAATACATTGATATTTTAGAGGAAAAAGGATTAAAAAGTTAAAAAATATACAGCAATTATAGGGTTAAAAACAAGGGAACATGTCAAATTGGGTAAATTCATAGTGCGCAAAAAATTCATTGGGGGCAGGTATAAAAGGAGCTGCAGAGCTCAGGAGCTCATTTCTCTTCTGACCTCCAGACCGTGAGCACCTACTTTAACGGCCAGCCAGCTAGCCTACATTTTCATTTAGCTTTACCGTGCCCAGCCTGAAGAAGGCCCGGGTAGGGCCGAAACGTCACGCGTGGGCACGTGGACTTGATTTAGGGAGTTCTTTTTATTGAAATCCATTTGGTTTTAGTTTATTTGATTAAAAAAAACTTTTTTTTCATTTACTTTCATTTAATGTACTTTTTTGGAATAAATTAAAAACAATTTAATTTATTTGATTTATTTGAAAAAACAAAAAACACAAAAAATTAAAAATACATAAAAAAAAATAACAAAAAAATAAATATATTAAATAAGGATGAGTGGACCCACTCCAGGGGAGTGGATCCAAGTCCATTACGGGAGGAGACGTGGTTGCCCCCGTTATCAGGACTTTGACAGACCGCAGACCCGTATGGGGTCTTGGGATGGGGGGAGGGGGGATGCTTTGGGATGGCCCGTGCCATCCCTGCCTTTCCCAGAAGGCAGGTTTGCTTTCATTCCCCTAACCCTCATCTGTAGTGGGTTTTCATCCCTTATTCTAACCCTAACCCTCCCCCTCTGAACTCTGACCCACTCGCCCTGCCTTCCTGGTCCATTCACTGACCATCAGTTTTCAGGAAACATTAAAATCCACATTGAACACATAACAAACCGTAGAACTGCTCCACTATGTTTGTGTAAGTCTGCATAAAAAAACAATATTTGATTTTTGCATCTACTGTTGAGTTGACAGAACTTGATCATACCTGAAGATCAGAAGTATATGCACTGTTATAGGCTAAATATTATAGTTCACAGTTCAGACATTTATAGGTCTAAACTGCAGCCCTGAGGACTGCTATTTGTTTTCCTTTTCATTCAAGAATGTACTTATCCTGATTGTTACAACAACAAAGCACTTTTTATTGAGATTCTATGTCTGTATTTGCACTGTAGTCTAAATAAGGGGAAAAAATACTATTGTTTTTTTTCAAAGAGCATTTATTTTGTACTGATGCAGCAATATTTTTGTATGTCTGCATTAGGAAGAAAATAAAGAAAATGAGATTTTTGCAAAACTTCCGACTGTTGGGGATTTTCCTTAATCTTTATTTCGTATCGTTAGCATTTCGTATCATGAGCCGTGTTTTGTATTTCGTATCATTTCCTGAGTTGACCATTTCGTTAAACCCCTAATGATGACATCATCTTGCTGAGCCAGAGGAAATAAACAGCCACACAGCTTGTCTGCTGCTGGTTAGACTGGGTCTGCTGGCAGAGAGAAAAGAGTCACTTGCCGATGGTTAGCAGGTTCACCCGCATTCCAAAAACAGGTTTACCCGCTAATTTTAGTGTGAAAAGAGTCTGTCACATAGAATTAGCAAAAAACAAGGAAGGATTGTACCAAATTCAAAGGGTATTTTCTCTGACTATAAGAGCTCCTATCATATAGTAATACCGCAGTTTAACAGGACACTACCTAAACCTATTTCTTGTGCATTTACATTTGGGAAAAATAAAGTTTATTGTTCTTTCGTGCCAGCACTGTGTAGAGGAATATATCACCTCAGTCAGTTAGTTTCAAATAAGCTTCTTTTTTCCGAAAAATGAATGCTCTCAAAACAATGCCTAGGTAGCGTACTCTTAAACTTTGGTATTATTTAATGGAAGCTCTTATAGGCAGAGAAAATACCCTTTGTACTTAGTAAAATACTTTCCTGTTAGCGGCTCGTTCTACATCACAGATTTTAAAGACTGGCTTAATGAGGCAGAGGAGAGAACTTTCTACTGAATCTAATGTACTAAGGGGCCATTTACGGACCGACAGTCAAATGAAATAAGTTTTCATTGCCTTTTGGCCTCACATTTACATGGGAACTCTATACAGCCTGTCCGAATCCAGAGTGGAGAGTTTTCTAAACGCTCCTGCATGCAGCTCCGTGTAAAACAGAGTCAGAGCGTTTCAGGGAGGAACACTGACGTCACCGTATACGCAGTACTCTTTCACATGAAGGCTACGCAAACATACCAGGAACAACAACAGCTCAGTCGTCTACTGTGTAACATTTGTGCTTCCTACCGTGCTTGGTTTGTTATCCAGATAAAACTATCCAGACAGATTTGTTGTCCAGAAAACAAACTCCTGCATCTTTGTGTGTCCACTCTCCATTGTTTGTGCAAAGATTTTCTTATTCATTCGTGTGTTGTAGCAGCGCTGCCTCTCTGCAGACCTACATCCCAACTACTGAGCCCGGCATGCACGCTACAGCGGTTTCATTCATTTCTACAGTCTCTGTCTGAACATGGATCGAGTTTCAATAAGCAGAGGAAACACCTTTCTGTTTTAACTCAGAGTTTCCAGGTAAACATAACCTTATGGAGCTTATATAACCCCACTTCAAAAATAATGAACTATCAGACCTCCTCCTACGTGATGACTTAAGAAGACTGTTGTTTTCTTCACTCTGCCAGATCTATGACTAAAATAGCCATAAAATTAATGAAAGCACCAGCAGCAAGGACCCTGATCCAGGTGTCTATATTATTATTATTATTATTATTATTATTGTTTTTCAGTGGGTTTTCTTTGCACAGATGCTGCCATTTCCGGATCTTTGATATTTTCAGTGAAGAAAATGAAACACAGTTGTTCTATAACCGCTTCCAAAGAGCGCCCTGAGGGTCCTTATGAGGCGTTTACACCTATACACTGATGTTATTCCTGTTTCTGAACGTCCCCCCTCCTCTGTGCTGTCAGAGCAGAGGAACAGAGACTGTTGTTGTTCGCCCTCGGGCCTTTAAGACATGATCTGAAATCTGCAGCTGTCTTTACTGAGGAGCCACTGCTTTTATTACACCGAGGGAGGATTCAGACTCTACGGAGCGACGTTATTTCTTATAAATGTCAGGAAAGTGTTTAGTGTTAGGCGGCTTTATTCACAGAGCAGAGCAGAGCAGCTTTTGCAGAGAAACAGGCCAGAAAAAAATAAAGACAGAAAGACAGAAGTGTGTGACGGACAATAAGACCACAGAGAGAGACTTACTGTCATCCTCTTAAATACCTGTAAAGAATAATTGGAAAGATATTATTAGCAAACATTTTTTATCTCACAATAACAAAGACAGCACCTTCTGTTCATATTTTCAAAGGTAAACTGAAGACCCTGTGTTCAGCTGTTAAACACAGCATGGCCTTAAATCTCTGCAACAGTCTTAAATTATGTTTAATTTAACTGTTATTATTATTATTATTATTATTATTATTATTATTATTGTTATCATTAATATTATTAGTATGATTTATTAGTATTATTGTTGTTATAATTTCTTTTTCCAATGGGATTTATAAATGAATGTATGTGATTTGTTGTGATCCAGGAGAAATGCCTTCTAATTCTGATGATGCATTGGTATTAACTGAATGAAAATAAATTTGAATTTGTATTTTTAAATAATCTGGCTCTTAGCTGATTATATTTATTATTAATTTTACATTATATTTTAACATTTTAACCCTTTTATTCTGTTTTATTTCTACATTTATTTGTTTATTTTAAACAAATTAACAAATATAAATACAAAACACAAAAAAGGTATGAGAAATTAATTACAAAGCAAATAACTAATTGATAATATTCATCTTAAGTTACAATGTACAAGCTTGAAAAGGAAGAGGAAGAAGTAAAACCTATCTGGTCCTACCCCTTAATCCCTCTCAAACTTTTCAGTTCACATTCTTTATTTACAATTTTAATCTTTGTGAAATGCTTTACCTTTTATATTTCAGATGATTTTATTGTGCACCTAATGGAAGGCTTTTTCATTCTACCGGATTATTTATTTATATTTATTTTGTAATATTTTATTTACATATATTACTTCTTTTACCCTCTACTAGTTCTATCTGATTTCTTAAGATTTTTAACTATCATTTTAGTTCTAGCCCCTGTGATCCTCATTTTTAATTTGAAAGCATTTCTGCAGTCCTCTAATTTGGTTTTCTTGTCAGAATTTCCCTTTTATGTCTTTATGTGTTGGAGTGAGTGTATGTATTGGATGTGGATTGGTGGAGTCATATTTTTATTTTATATTTTACTTTTTATTTCACTTATTGTTATTTTATCATATCGTATATCCCATGCATTCTTGCCCATCCCTTAGTTTTCAGCTTTTCTTTGCTGTTTGATGTCAGTTTTAGTCCTGAACACCAGAGGGCGCTGCTCAGCTCACCTGCTGTCAGGTAGTTTGTGGAAAACAGGTGTGAGAGCCGTTTTTAATGAGCAGAGCTGATCCACAGTGGAGAAGACAACAGGGGCCTCACAGGTATGTTTGATTTTTGTTCTTTTATTGATTGTTTTATAGTTGGGTGCTGTCTGTGTGCTTATTCACTGTGAGGACATCTTAACCCTTTGACTACCAGCTCAACTGTTTTGCAGAGGTCATCAATAAATTCACGGACATTAAATGTTTAAAAAACATAGAAAAAATCAAATCATTGATGTGATTCTGTCAACATTTCAGGGAACAGAGAAAAATACAAACAAGCCAAACACCTGATATTTTCTTTGTGTGTGATTTAAAGGTTTAAACAGTTAATATTTGATTATGTGATGGAATAAAATGCAAAGAATTTCAGGAAAAAAATCTATCAGAAAATACAAAAATGTTTGAAAATAAAGTAGCAATAAAAAATTAATAAGTTATACTATGTTTCATCCACAAAAATGTTTTGATGAATAACAGATTTTATTTAAATTAATCATATCAGTAACTGGTCCAGTATTTAAGATAATAATTATGGTAATTCTAATTAAAACTTTTAGCTTTTTCAAGCTTTAAATCCCACACAAAGACAATATATGATAACATAGACATGCATTTTGATTTATAATCCCTTTGAGGTGACTCTTTCATAAATGAACAATTACATAAGTTGCTGAGTCGATAACTACTTACAAAATTTAGTTACGTGGGGGCGCTCTGTTTTATTCCCAATGCCATCTCCACCAGAACAGGTAAAAGAAATCACTCACCCAGATCCCCAGAATCAATACATCCATCCAGATTTATTAATCAGCCATAATCGAACGTCTTGTGCTGATGTTTTATTGTGTTTGGGATGCTGTTATGCTCATATCGTTTGTTTTTTATGTACTTACCTTGAAGCCCGTCAAAGACATTATGTCATTTATGATGCACCAAAAAGTCTACACACATCCCTTTTTGTTTTCATTTATGTATTACATAAAATCCCACCTTTTTTGGAAATGGATGTGCAAACACATCATAAACAAAGCTGGATATTATGATCATACTTATACATTATTCTTAAATTATCTAGTTTTGAAGGTTATATACTTGGTTTATTATAGGACAATGCAAATCATATTTAAAGCAAATGATAAAATGCTACCAGATAGCATGCATACTTTTTTTTTGGTATCTGAGAGCAAATATGAATTAGGAGATGGAAGCAAATTGGTGTTAACAAAAGCAAAAAAAAGTTAAAAGAAAATGTATTTCTTTTAAGGGGGTTCAGCTGTGGAATAGTGTTCACACTTAAGAAATGTACTTCCTTTGTTGTGCTCAAAAAATCATTATGTGCAATTATATTTAGGTGTTATGGCTGTATTCAAAAAAAGGAGGAAAAGAGCTATATATGTGCATGAGTATGTATGTTCAGAAAAAAAAAATTATATATATATATATATATATGTGTGTGTGTGTGTGTATGTGTGTGTATTAAATTTTTTTTTTGTTCTCCTTTCCCCACTTGACACCACGAATTGTGTAGCTTAATCATAGTAGGAGGGCATTAATAAGCTTTGCTTCTGCATGTGTCTTTTTCAGTCAAAATTGTGCATACTCTTTTCTTTTGCTGATTTAAAGTGCACATATGACTGATATAAACTACATAACTAACAATTTAAATGGCTTCAACCTTCGGCACAGACTTTCAATCGAATCATCTATATTCTAAATGTGCGAGTTTAAAGTTAAAATTCTTTAAACGATATTCAAACACTTAATTACCTTTAATTTCTATTTCAAATAAAAATGAAATGATTTAAACAAATTCAGGGATTCTTCGTCAGGGTCTTGTTGGGCTGAAGCTGATCCCAACTGACATTGGGCAAGAGGTGGGTACATCCTGAACCAGCCGCCAGCCAATCACAGGGCCACATAGAGAGACAGACAACCATTCACACACACTCACACAAAGAGCAGTTTGCAGTAACCAGTCAAAATAACAAGCATGTTTTTGGCTTGTGGGAGGAAGCAGGAGTGCCCAGAGAGAACCCATGTATGCACAGGTAGACCCAGTCTGACACTAGTTTGACAGTCTTTTCGGCTTCAGACAAACACTGAACAAAAGCTGGAAGGAAGGGTGTACCTAATGAAGAGGCCAGTGAGCCTTTCTAATATTTGGTACATAAACTGGTGCAGTGGGGTTTTTAATATAGGATGCAGAAAACAATAAAAAGTTTTAATAGTGACGAGTCTCCATGGGTTAAATGGTGATGCTGATGCTGATGCTGATGCGGCTTTATGAGCTCCACTCTTTGTGCCTCCTGCAGCAGCTGCATGATTATGCCTCCCTGGTTTGAGGGGGAAAGCCTGGGGACTAATTTGTCCAGCACTTATTATAACTACAACATCACTGCACCTACGAGAGTTTGGCTCACGCTCCAGGACTGAAAACTGTGGCCCGAATTTGGCTGCTCAGTTTGAAGCTGCAAATAAACATTAAGGCTGCTAATCGACTAAAATCAGGTTTATGATTCAGGCCACAGCGACACATTTCAGACAATCTGCTCACCGTCCTGCTGACAGGCGAACAAACAAACTACCAGGGGCCTATGAGCAGCTTGGCAGCAGCATTTGAAGAATAATGAGTAATTCTGGTTATCAGTGCTCAGGAAATGAGGCTATGTAGGGCGTCTCCTCCCTGTGAGCCAATAACAGCCTCAGCGAACACAGCGCTTATTTCCCCCGGAGCGAACACATTCAGTGAAATAATGATCATCTCGGCCTGGATATTAATATCATCTGCACGTTTATTCGTCTGTCACAAAAACACACAGCCTCAGAAATGATTACATCAGTCGTCCAGGCACCCATTCAGTCATCGGTGACGGTGTTGGCAACATCGTTCAGAGGCACTGACAGTGTGCTGAGGTTTTCTGAGTACAGGGGTTTGGGGCCTCGGGGCCTCATATCTGACAGGGTACGAGAACAAGTTCACTAACAGACCAGGAAACACGGGCCCACATGAAGGGCCAAAATACTGAGCACTGAGAACCAAGGGGCACGTGGCAGGGAGTGAGCAAAACCTTACACTCTTTAAAAAATATCTTTCAAATCTATAAATCCAAATCTTATCTAAACCCTCCCTCCATCTCTCTATCATGAACTCATAGGGCCCCAAGGGGATTCGTCGAGCCCAGGAGCTGTGGCACATCCCCAAGAAAATTCCCCAAATTTACTTCATTGGAAATTTAACTCCCAAAAAGTGGAATCATATTCTGTTGATGTTTTAGTTGCACGTGAAGCTTTTTTTAGCAACACTTTCCACTCCTTTAATTCTATTGCTTCTTCTAGTGAGGCTGAAACTCTTATGCTGCATTCACACCGCAACCGACCCAGCTACCAAAATGGCGTCACCCACTGACGTATTGTTGCACGTACATAAATACCTCATTTTGGTCCCCGTTGCTGTCGGCCGTCGCTCCGTTACGTCACGTCCGCTCGAGTTTCACCGCGATCATATCATATATCACATAATAGGATGTATAAGCAGACATTATTCCAGCTGTATCCTTTTCACTCACTTATCAACCACAAAACACTGCAGCTGTTGATGCAGCAGCATCATCTGTGAGTTTACCGCGGTCCATCTAGGCAGAACTAATTTCCTCACTGACTAATGTTTCCACAGGGACATGGATTGTTCCTCTGTAGTCCGGATGAATAACTGTCTGTCTCGGGTAAAGTCACACACACACACACCGATTGGCTGATGCTGCACAGCCACACACGACATCGCCTGAATAGATCAACTTTTTGTTAACTTTGACATCACGCGACGAGTGAAGTGATCGTCGTGTACGCAGCTGTCGCATCGCAGGAGGGTTAGCGCCGTACATTGACTTTGAATGGAGAGTGATCGCCGAGGTAGTACAGGTAGCATCCGGTGTGAACGTACCTTTAAAGTGACATGTTGCTTCTTCAAGACACACATGCCACACTAAGAGGAACATGTTTTTTCTTCTTGTGCCACCTCAAACTGTTTTCACAGCATGTTACTTCTTCTAAAGGCACATGTCACTCTATCATCGGCATGTTGCCTTTATTAGCTGCATAATTCTTTATTTAACATGTTGCTTCTTTAATGGCATCTGCCACATCGCTTCATGTAGCAACAGGTTGCCTTTTTTTGACATAGCATTGTTGAGTGACATTTGACTTCAGAAAGTAAACAGCATGATTCTTCTTTAGATTTCACCTGCACTCATTTTAGTGACATCTACTACTTTCTAAGCGGCATGTAGGGTCTTTATTCAGATCTTGTCACTCTTTAAATGGCATGCTACTTCCTTAAACAGTACGCAACACTCTTTTAGCATATTGTCACTTCTCTCATAGCAGCTGAAACTTTTAACGGCGTGTAACTTCTTTTAAGGCACATACCTCTCTATCATCTGCATGTTGCCTCTGTTAGCTGCAAAATACTTTATGGAAAAACATTTTGCGTCTTTTATGGCACCTGCCACATTCCTAGAAACTGCTTTACTGGCATGCTGCTTGTTTTAATTCCACCTGCTCCTCTTTAAGTGGCATCTGTCACTCTCTAAGCGGCTCTACTTCTTCTAGAGGCACATGCCACACTATTAGGGACATGTTTCTTCTTGTGCCACCTCAAACTGTTTTCACAGCATGTTACATCATCTAAAGGCACATGCCACTCTATCATCAGCATTTTGCCTCTATTAGCTGCATAATACTTAATTTAAAGGCATTTTGCTTCTTTAATGGCACATGCCACATGGCTTCATGGAGCAGCATGTTGCTTCTTTTTTAAATAATAAAATAATAGGTGTTTTGTAGGGATGCACAATGTTGAATTTTTTGTGGATATCTGAAGTGCTGACTTTATGAACTCAAAATAGCCAAATCAGTATTTTTGTCAAGAGCCTGAACCCCCTTTACTAAATTTGCTCCTTTCGTGGTGACAGTTTGTTGAAAAAGAGGTAAAGCAAGAAACACATTTTACCTTGAATAAAAATTGATATATAAAAGTGGTCATCAGTGCATCCCTGGTATTTTGCCGTTCTTAAACCTTCCTGTATGCCTGTCCATCCTGGTCTGTTCAGTCCAACATCAACACAAACACACAGATCTTAAATATTATACATTTCCATTAATACTTTATCTTCTCCCCTCTTGTAAACATCAGATAAAAATCATCCAGAGGCAAAACAATGAAGTATGGAAGCACATTTCTGCCACTAAATTCTTTAAAGTGTGAAATTTAAAGTAATTATTATGAGATAGAGCCATGATAACAAAAGTGTTGTTAGAATAAAAAGTCAGAAATCAAAGTAACATAATTCTTCAACAACAAATTCATAGTTAATTATAATTGAAAATTTCAGATAAAAAGTTATAATACACTAAGATACCTGCAATGAAAACTATGAAAGAAAGTTTTAAAATTATAACACAGAACAATTAAATAATAAAGTCAATTTAAAAATTGTATACTGCATACTGTAGTCTTCTCTCAATTATAATTTTTTAATCCCACTATTTTGGCTTTTTGTCATGTTTATCTTTTCTTTTTAACGCATAATTAAGACTAAAGAATTTTATTATTTAGTGGTTAAAATGGGCTTCCATGCCTATGGCGCAAAGGTATCAGTTAAAATAAAGAACACGTCATAATAAATACATTTTCCTTTATAAATATCAGTGGTTTCTTTATGTTCAGTGCAATAAATCACAAATTCTCTTCAATGCCCTTTTAAATATTCAACACAGCATAAAAACTTTTTGTACAAAACCGTATTCTGCTTGTCTCTGCTTCGTAGAAACTTCCCAACATTTTAAATTATTCTCATGCACAAAATCAACCAGATAAATTCTATACAGTGCAATAAATGACACTTTCATTCACAGAGGAGCTGAAGTGTGACTTTGAGTTTTGGTGCGGAAAATCCTCAGCTGCTTATTGTAGCTTATTTAAGAACAGGGAGATCGTCAACTGGAAAAGCATCGGTGCCTTAGAGTCAAAGGTCCAAATACAAACTTGACAGCCTCTAAAAACAGTCTGAAAATAAACCAAAACAGAAACTACACAACTGAAATGACTTTGAAAACAGCACCAAACATCTTTACAGTTTCATCTGCAGGCCTTGACAAAGTGAAAAACTCGAAACCAAAGAAAATAAACCAACAAAATCCAGGATGAAGGCTGGAAACACAACAAATTAACAGTTCATCAAATAAGGAATCACAATTCAAGATTATTAGAAAACAACAAATCCAACAATAAAAACACAACACAATGACTAATGCACTTTCTCTTGTTTTCTAAAATTTCTTATAACATCATTCTGATTTGTATTTCTCATTTACTTTTCTTTTATGTCTCATTTTAAAATTTGATTTTTTTTTTCATTTGTGTTGTAATTTGTATTTAAATTTGGTGTTTCTGATTTTAAGCTTTATTGTTCTGAAATTCCATTATTTGTTTTTTTTAATGTGTTATTGATTTGTAATTGGTTCATTTTTATTTGGGTTTACTTTTGTCAACCTGTCATGAAGCTTTTATTTTCCTCATCTTCTTATTGGTTGTTTTTATTTCTTTCTGCTGCTGCGATAGTTAGCTTTAAAGCTCTTATCTGCAAATACAAAAATAAGAGAGTAAAAAAAATTTAATGTCCTTTTTCTGTTTTTATTTGTAACTCAATTTTTAAATCTATTTACTTATTTTTTTTTTGTGCCTTTTTTTTAAATTTGAAGATTGCAATATGTTCTTGTGTTTTTGATTTTATGCATTGTTCTGAAGTTTTGTTTTTTTCTTGTTTTATCCTGACATGTTGACTCAAAATTGGGATATTTTACTTTTGTTTGGTTTTGTCAGCCTACCTCCACTTTTAATTTACTCACCGGTCTCATTTGTTTTAATTTCTTTTTGTTGTGTAGGGTTAGCAATATTAAGCTTTAAAGCTCATATCTGCAAATAAAAAGTATAAGAAATAAAGTAATAACACAACAACAAATACAAAAACAGCGACAAATGGCCTTTTCGCTTGCATTTTTTAAATCTGGTCTTTCATTATCTTCTGATTTCAAGTTTTCTATTTCCTTTTTCTTCTTTTGTTCTTAAATTTTTACTTGTGAAGATGGTAATGTGTTGTGTTTTTGATTTGACGCTTTGTTGTTCTGAAGTTTTGTTTTCTTGTTTCACTCTGATGTTATTGATTTGTAATTGGTTTATTTTATGTTTGTTTGGTTTTGCCAGCCTACCCTAAAGCTTTTATCTTCCTTACCTGTTTCATTTGTTGTTTTGCGGTTTTTTTTGTCTGTAAATGCTGCTGATACGGATATTTAACTTTTAAAGCACTTATCTGTGAATACCGATCATACTGACATTATGGAGCATCCCTAGTTTGAGAATACTCGAGCGCAGAAACTTGAGTCTTTCATTTGGTACTAAATTGGCTTCTTTAAAAAAACAGCCCGGGACCTTTTTGTTGTGTTTGGTGTTGGCTTTTCTCCATGTTGTCACAAGAAACAATCTTAATATGGAAAATTAATTTTTAGTGGCCTCGCCAAAAGCATATTGCCTCGTTTTAAGAACATCTTTAGCCAAACAGCTAGAGAACACAACCGTAAACAAACACACTCCCATCATTTGTACCGTAAGATTATTTGCTCCATTCCCTTTGGCCTTTAATATTTCATACATTTGCTCAAAGTGCATTTGCTGGCGGTGTTCTGCAGCGTGACCCTTATTGTGAATTCAGCAGCCTGTCGACAGAATGAAAGGTTGTGTTCCTCAGGTATCACAGAGCGTGTTATTTCCAGGAGAACGAGGCGTGCTATTAACGGGCTGCAAATGTGTCTCGTGTTAAGAATTCCTGGACTGGCGGCTCGTCTTTGTACCTTTTAGATTAAAACATGAAGCACACGGGGCTAAAAAAAACAAGCTATTTTTCTATTTTCCACGCTTAGTTTGTCCCTCTATGGTCGCCTCGCCCGCTCGTTTAATTCCCAGAATGCTCTGTTTTTCCTCCTGAGTGTGTGATCAGGTGTGTGCCTGTGAACAGCTGCCTCTGCCAAAGGAAACAGAGGAGCTGCTTCATTACTCTGTAACACAGCTAATGACACGGCCTGACATGCAGGAACAAAAGGGGAATTCAGTTTCCTCCTTTTACAAAACAGCTAAACTCCAGTGAAGGTGGGGCATCATGTAAAAGGCGAAAAGAAAAAGAAATCACTGATTTGCACATCCTTTTTGGCCTCAATTCAGCTGATTACACTACAAAGACAAGATAATTAATGCGCAAGCCAAGAAAACATGCAAAGCACAAAAATAAATAAAATGAAGCATTAAGAAAAGTACAGTAAAAAGACAACAAATTAAAACACACAACCACTAAGAAAACACTATGTAAGATTAATATGAAACCACTCAAACATGGAAAACACAATAACAAATACAATAACAAAATCACAAATGTGCCTTTCCTGCTGTTTTTAAATCTGTTATTGCATTTTTTTATTTCTTCTGTTACTTTCTTATTTCTGTTTTGATAAAATTTTCTGATTTGAAATTTCTATTTAATTTTTTTCTATTTGTTAATTTTGTAATTTAGAGTTTTGCTCTTTTATTTTTTGTTCCATTGTTGTGGTTTTAGATTTGTTGTGTTTCTGATTTGTTGGAATGTTGTCTTAACGTTTTGTTTTCTTGTTCCATTCCGTGTTTATTTAGAAATATACACCCAAAATAAAACATTGAGGAATCTATGGTAAACAAAACAAATAAAAAAGACACATCAAAAAATTAGGAAACAGTATTCAACAGAACAAGTAAGCAACAAATCCTACAACTTAAAACGCAATAAGAAATGCCTTTCTTTCTTTCTTAAAATCTGTTATTGCACTTTTATTTGTTGTTTCATGTTTTGTGTTGATAAATGTTCTGATTTGCAATTTCTATTTACTTTGTTTCTATTTGTTGCTAAATTTTGTAATTTAAAGTTTTGTTCTGTAATTTTGTTCTTACAATGTTGTGGTTTTAGATTTGTTGTTGTGTTTTTCATTTGATGCTTTGTTAGCCTGAAATTTTGTTTTCTTGTTCCATTCTGTTTTAATAAAGAAACAACCAAAATGAAACATTAAGGAATCTATACTAACAGCAGCGTATCTTATCGGTAGTCTCAGCCCGCTCTCCTTAAAGGTACAGCCCTGCTCTTTCAGCCACTTCACTGACTGCTGCCAAGAACCTGATATAACCCAAAAACACTGAACTATCCCTTTAATGTGTTAAGGTAATTTACACCAGGTTACAGTTTTACATAGGGGTGTCCTGATACAACTTTTTCACCTCTGATATGATGCTGATATTGCTGCCTTGAGCATTGGCCGATATCGATATCAATATCGATCGGATAAGAGATCAGCAGGAATCAAACAGACTTTTATTTATTATTTTGTAGTATGGACTGTAAGAAAAGGCTTGATCAGGTGAGATTACTCAAACAGAGAACAGTAGTCAGCAGCAGTAGGGTTAGAGAAAAAATGACCTATTTGTTATTAACCAATGGGTTCAATACATTTAACCTTAAAAATAAGAATATACAACAATTAAATAAAATAAATAAGAAATAAATTGGAAGACCCTGAAAAGTAACCTGAAGACACCCAGCAAAAAAAATGTGTTTCTAAATTGCAAAATAAACACTGTGTTTAATTGAAACATAAGCATATTCTACAACTAAATTACAAAAATTTATTAGAATGAACAGCTTGTATGGAAGTGCATCTGATTTTTTAGATGCACGCTGATATAATCTGATTTCTTTTTTTTTTTTTTCCTGATATCACACCGATATCGATATGAAATCAGGACACTCCTAATTTAAGAACAAGATGCCTTTACTGATCAGTTACTTTAAATTATTCACCAAAAACGATAAATCATATTAACCTTAATGAAATTTCAATTTGATTTAATTAATCCAAGTAGGGAACCAAACATTTGGCTTCTCTTACCGCAGACCAACAAATGTATTATTTCCTTTTTAATTTTAGAGTCTCTTGCTTGGGTTCGATTCCCTCCCTCGGCTTATTTTCCTTCTCTCTGGATCTATGCACAGTCTCATGACTATCAACATACCCTTAAAGCTGTAAAACATCTTTAAAAATGTGGTTTGTCTTGCACAAATGATTTAAACAGAAAACAAGTGAACAGAACAGAATATCACCTTTGATTTCAATAATGTATCTGATTAATTTAGGACGGAAGTAACAGGAAATAAAGCACAGCCGAGATGATACAAGACGAGTACAAGAAATAAAATGAGTCTATAAATCAGGACAGAATCCATCAGACTCCTCTGCAGCAGTAAAACCTGGTTATGTCTCCTCGGGGAGTCAAAACTGATCGGGAGGATTTAATGATTTCTCTAACAACCAAAAAACATCCAGGAGCTCTGCACACGCTCATTTGCAATTTGCAAACTAATTAGAAGTTCAGAAGCTTCGACGGCAGCTTCCCTGTGAGTTTAAAAGGCTTTTCGCCGGATATTCAGATTCAAAAAACATCCGAGCTTCACAAAAATGATGAGACAGCAGCGTTTGACTAAAGATGGATGTAGGCTTACAGTATAATCACACACGGAGTTATAGGCAAACATTCAGTCAGTGCACACTTTAAACAAGATTCCTGATTATTATTAAATAGATTAGGAGTATTTACATCATCTGCTAGGCTAACATTAATAAAGAATCAATATGTTTCATCTAATAAAGCAAATTTACATCTACAATGTCAATATATGATATTTACAGAATGTAGCTATTGGTGTAATTTAAGAGGAATCGTGACACAGTACAGAAAGCACTCAATACTGCAGGTTGGTTTATACTAGGGATGCCCCGAATGATCGTCAAAACATTTTTGATTATTTTTTTTATAATACCTACAGTGTTTCCCCTAGGTTCATTGCCTTGGGGCGGGGGGGGCGGGGGGGATGCATTCAGATCTGAATAAATAGTGAGCACTGTGGGCACACAACTACAACATTCTCAAAAAAAATAAAAAATAAACTGCATAAAGTATAAAAAGTATAAAAAAAACCCAGGAAGAATGTAACATTTCATGTAACCATGTAAGCTCAGCAGGTGGAGAGAAGATGAATCATGCTTAAAGTTATAGCAAGTGACTGACAATGAGGATAAACTACGTGCTGAAAGTTTCCTACACCGCTAGCTGTGCTTCCCTTCTTGGTAAGGGTAGTTGGCTTAAAAATGCTGAGATCTTTTTTAGGGAAGGGAGTGTCATAGCAGTATGTCAGAGAGAGCATCTTCAGAGTAGACGATCTTTGTAGTGTTAACGCTGCTAAGGGGGAGCCCGGGAATTGGCTGAGGGTTACGGAAGTGTAGACTGAGAGAGAGAACTGCCAACTGTGTGACACGCTGTTTGAGTCTGTTAATAGAGAGAATTAATGATTCAGAAGTTATCGGCTCGTTCTATGACAGGGAGTGTTGTGAGACACTTTTAGGTGGCCTCTGCTCTGATGTTCGCTGAATCACCGCTACGTCTCGGACCACAGTGCCGCGCGGCTTATCGGTGTTGCACGAGAGGAGCAGGGGAGGAGGCGTTTGTCAGAGCGGAGAGGAAAAATGCATTTTATTGAATGTAAGCAAATCATAGCGACACAACTATGTGCAAGATAGTTATCTGCCTCAGCACCCGCAACACCCGATTTAATGCAGGACTCTGATGTGAAGGCGGCGACATGATGCTGCAGTAGTGTATTTACAGTTTAAAAAAAACAATTGCAGGAGCGGCGGGTAGGATTTATGCGGGCCGCCGCTCCTAAATGAACGTAGAGGAAACGCTGAACTAGGTACCATGACTAATAATCTTTGGTTTGTGGTGGCTGAGGGTTTGGTAGTTTATCTGTGCCATCTGAGTTTGGTTTAATTTCTAAAGCTGAACTGTTTTTAGCATCAAAATCAGACTTTGAATTTCAAAACCATCAAATTTAGACCATGCATTTTTATTTCTGCAATTCCTTTATTTTTTAATGATGAAAGAAAATCACATTAAAATAATGGATGTCTCATAATACTCAGTTTTTCACAAATTTAACATAAAACATCAAGATCAAGAAATTTGGCTCAAAAACAACTTTTATATAAACGGGAATCAATTGCTGAATTTATTTAATCGCTGCGAAAAAAATGGCAGAAATAAAATGTGTGTTAGAAAGTTGAAAGTCAAAGTCTGATTTTGAAGCTAAAATAATTCATTTTTAGAAATTCTAACTCATTGTGAGCATTGTGTGGGCTTTGTACCTGCCTTCACTTTTATTTTTGTTTTGTTTCTTTCATGTTGCACTTAGACAGATTAAAACCTCTAAAATGTGTAATCTACCCTCCCACCACTACTTGGGGCTGTAGCTGTGGACCTTGTTGCTGTCATCTGGACCATTGTAGCTTTAATGAGCTAGAAATACATAACTAACTGAGTAATAATAATATTTATGAGCTTCAAAGTATTCTGTGCCATAATGTAAATATAAAGCTGCATTTGGGCTCATAATCAGGTGATGCTTATTTACTGATGGAGCTAGCAATGCTAACATTAGCCTCACTGCTTTATATTGTCGCGGAAAGGTATGTTAGCCTGTTTACTGTTGTGATATTCAACCCTAAACCAAGCAACAACTAACTCCCTTTTGATGGCTGGTCTTGTCACTGTCCTCTACTTAAGTAAATAGATAAATAAAATCAATAAAATAAGTGACCTTGCAGTGCTCTGTAATCGGGCAGATCTATCTTATCAATCTCTGATCTACAATGATTGGGAAAGTGGGATGACCTCAATGCAGGAAGAGGTGGAGCTATGAGCAAATAACAGGAAGTGACTGCTTGGAAAGAGATTAGCAGAGATGCTAACAGCTTTAGCAGCAGTTTTATCAAATCTGGACCACACTTTTTTGTTGAATTGAAAACCAATGATTACATTTCTGGATAGCGTGGGTATTTCGCTCCATTCTGGATGTTTTGTGAGATTTTGTTCTATAAAATGATTCACATTCTAGTAGCAGCGCCCACCTTCTAATCTGACTTGACTGTGATGAATGTGATTGAAGGAAAAGATCATCCAATCACCTGCTGGAGATGGTTTTAAAGTTTCTCCCCTTTTGAAGCACTTTCTACAGGCTCTTTTTTAGCTGTTAACTCTTCCGCTAAAAAAAAGTTAATCAAGCACTTTAATCGACTTATTAGCTGATCTCAGAGATCATCAGTATTAGCTAAAAAGGTGATCAGGGCATCCCTAGTTTTTACCTTGATCCCCCCAATGGCTAGCCAAAGCTAATTCTTTAGCATAATCTTCACTAAAGGCACAAACGAGGCTAGCAGGGGCGCAGGCTTCAGCCTGATCGTAGCGAAGGACCACTTTGAAGTTTGGCTTATAGATTCATGTAACACTGTTTCTACTGGGTGATGTCTTTGTGCTTTTTAATACCAGCTAACAGTGCTTTGATTTTCAAGAGGTTGATTTCTCTCTATTGTGCCCGATGAGACTCTGTAGTCACAGCTCGGACAGTAAAAGTTTCTGCGGTGGGTTTTGTGAGCGGTACCTGCAGGGATAAATCAGTCCAACACTCGAGCTGAAGAGCAAGGCTCTCTTCTCCGTGATGATTGTTTCTCCAGGGACTGGACCCGTGCCTAAGCTCAGGCCTCTTCTGTCAGAAAGTTCTCCACAGTTTTTTAGAGTCTGTAAATGCTTTAGTGCTTTATTTTCTCGATGTTCCTGCTCGCTCTGTCCTGCTCTGCTGTGCAGTGAATGTTCGCCTGCAGCCCCAAGACTTACATGTAATTCATTTACTCTGATGCAGAGTCTCAAATCAATGAGTGAAAGCTGAAGAGTGCAATGGCTTAACCTGTTCAGCCCCAAATTACCCAAATTATCAAATATGGAAATCTGTTTCACTTTGATTAAAAATTGGGCCACTGGATGGATTTATTTAAATGGGAAAATGTAGACAGTTCTGCTTGATATTTTCCAAAAGCAATTAAAATATATGTATTCATTTATTTATTTGTTCAATATATTTTTTAAAAAAAACAGCCAACAGCTGCCACAGATAAGCAAGAAGAAGATAAAAACTGTTGTAATTGGGTGTAATGAAACACTAAAGTGTCATAAATGTGAAATCTAAACTTTGGTATATCAGAAATATCAAATGGGACTGATGTTGTCAAACTGTGCCAAGATTGGGCCTGACCACTCTGTAGTAAAACCTCTCTAACTTTGCTCTGCATCACTTTATCAGACTCAAACTTGGAAGAAGTAATGTTCACATATTTTCACATTCATTCATAGAGTTCTAAAGCTGCAGCTGCATCATTCCAAAGAGATATTCACTATAAAAACTTGTTTATATTAGGCGAGGATGACATGTTCAAATGATTCTGTCTTCTATCTTCATTTACTCTGTCCCCGTAACACATATACTGATAATTCACATCTGGAGTAATCTCAAAAGTGTGACTTTAATTATGATTGTTGTTGTTGCAGAGATACACTCTTCTCTATGAGTATGTCAGTTTGGAGCAAAATGTTTAAAAAAGGGGCTGAACAGGTTACAAGAGTCAAGGGTTCACAGCTGCAGTCTTGTTTCGTCCTGGTTCAATAGTTTAATTGTTTTACCTAAATCGAATCAACCCTGCAAATCCAATTACAGCTCTATTTGGCAGAGCATTATGTAAAATATGAGGCTTTAAGTGTTTGATCCGTTTAATAAATGAATTGCAAAAAAGTCTTGAGGCCATGAGGCTAATCCCCTCATTATACGCGCCCTTTAAAGAAGCGGCCGACATACTTCCCATCACTTTGTCCTGCTCCTATCTCTGAATTCTCCTCTCTTAGCTGTACCCCAGGTTCTCCATCTCATGGCGGTACCGCAGCTCCGACACTTTGGCTTTGTGCTGCTTGCTCTCCAGGTGCTGCCTGAAGTCCGGCTCCTGCTCGGCACCGCAGTTGCACATGGAGCAGTAGAACTGTCCGCTGGGAGTGACGCACATGGCCAGGTCCCTCGGGATCCGCTGCCTCGGCCTGGGGTTGTAGTACGGCCCTGAGGGAAGAGGGACACATGAAGGAAAGAATGGCTGAATAAGTTCTTTATCCGCACTGACAGCCAGACCGATGCTTCAATGTAGGACAAAATGTAGTCAAGATTATACGAGATAGAAGGCTGACACTAATTAGGGTTGAACAATTAATTATGCTTCTCTGATTATACCCAGCATCATTTATTTAGAAAAGTCAGATGAAGGGACGTTGTGTAAAACATGATAGGATATGATGATTTAAAATCCTTTTCCACCTTCATTCAGTTGAATACACAACAAAGACAAGAAGAACTTGACTGTTTCCAAATACTCATTTTGAATGTGGTGTCTGGGACGGGGGCATTCTTGCTTGATGTATAACTCAGATGATCTACACTGCCTGGCCAAAAAAAAAGTCTACACCTAAAGGAAGCTCACACACTCTATTATTTCACTGGACCTCCTTTAGCTTTGATTACAGCTCACATTCTCTGTGTCATTGTTTCCTTAAGCTTCTCCAATGTCTCAGATTTGTCCCAGATCACAGCACTGCCCCCACAGGCTTGGACAGTAGGCACTAGGCATGATGGGTGCATCACTTCACCTGCCTCTCTTCTTCCCCTGATGCTCCCATCACTCTGGAACAGGGTCAATCTGGACTCATCAGACCACATGACCTTCTTCCAGTCCTCCACAGTCCAATCTTTATGCTCCCTAGCAAACTGAAGCCTTTTTTCTGCTTAGCCTTACTGATTAGTGGTTTTCTTAAGGCTACACAGCTGTTCAGTCCCAATCCCTTGAGTTCCCTTCACATTGTGTGTGTGGAAATGCTCTTACTTTCACTATTAAACACACCCCTGAGTTCTACTGTTGTTTTTCTTTGATTTGATTTGGCCAAACGTTTAAGTGATTCACCGATCACCATCATTCAGGATTTTATTCTGACCACATTTCTTCCTTGAAGACGATGGTTCCCCACTATCCTTCCAGTTTTTAATAATGTGTTGGACAGTTCTTAACCCAGTTTTAGTAGTTTATTCAACCTCCTTAGATGTTTTCTCTGCTTGATGCCAATGATTTGACCCTTCTTAAACAGACTAACATCTTTTCCACGACCACAGGATGTGTCTTTGACATGGTTGTTGAAGAAATGAGAAGCTGCTCATTGCATCAGTTGGAGTTAGAGGTGCAGTGTGTAGAATTTGGCATTTTAGCGACATCTAGCGTTCAGATTCTAGAATGAATCTAACCGTAGCCAAAACGTCACGTCGCTGAGCAACGGAATCCTGTGAAGACCAAAAAGGATCCTGAACACAGCACACAGTTTATGTTGTGTGTGTGTGTTTATACACACAGTTTGAATCTCTAGGACAGAGTAACAACACTCTATGCATCCACCGCCATCCTCTCCTCTTCTTCACCTGCATTCCAGGTAGATTTCAGAACTGGCAGACAGATTTGCGTTTCGTTGTTTTTGTCCCTAAAAACCACCCGTAGACAACACGGTGGATCAATATGTCGGCCTACACGAAACAGCGGCCAGCCGTAATGTAACTTTTTCTTATAAAGATTTTTCTAACCAAATAAAAATAAAACAAATGTTTCATGGGGATGATTGTACTCCTATTTTGACGGACTTTACATACAAATAGAAACATATATCTCCTATATTCACCGTTTCTGTTTGCCGAAATGCGGTGGATGTATAAAATGCCACATTCTACACACTGTACCTTTAAATAACTTGTTACAGCTGAAAGATAATCATCCATGCAGTAATTATCCAATAGGAGGCTCGTACATGTTTGTTAGTTAAATCTAAGTGGTGACTTTTTTCTTTGGCAAGCAGTGAATTTTATGCTTCATCATACTCCACACTTTTTCAGTGGAGGCAGGCGTGGACTGCAGCGGGTCAGTCTAGGCCCTGTTCAGCGGAGACAGAAGTGGACTGCAGCGGGTCAGTCTAGTCCCTGTTCAGTGGAGACAGGCGTGGACTGCAGCCAGTCAGTCTAGTCCCTGTTCAATGGAGACAGGCGTGGACTGCAGCGGGTCAGTCTAGTCCCTGTTCAGTGGAGACAGGCGTGGACTGCAGCAGGTCAGTCTAGTCCCTGTTCAGTGGAGACAGGCGTGGACTGCAGCCAGTCAGTCTAGTCCCTGTTCAGTGGAGACAGGCTTGGACTGCAGCAGGTCAATCTAGTCCCTGTTCAGTGGAGACAGGCGTAGACTGCAGCAGGTCAGTCTAGTCCCTGTTCAGTGGAGACAGGCGTGGACTGCAGCTGGTCAGTCTAGGCCCTGTTCAGTGGAGACAGGCGTGGACTGCAGCCAGTCAGTCTAGTCCCTGTTCAATGGAGACAGGCGTGGACTGCAGCTGGTCAGTCTAGTCCCTGTTCAGTGGAGACAGGCGTGGACTGCAGCCAGTCAGTCTAGTCCCTGTTCAGTGGAGACAGGCGTGGACTGCAGCAGGTCAATCTAGTCCCTGTTCAGTGGAGACAGGCGTAGACTGCAGCAGGTCAGTCTAGTCCCTGTTCAGTGGAGACAGACGTGGACTGCAGCCAGTCAGTCTAGTCCCTGTTCAGTGGAGACAGGCGTGCACTGCAGCGGGTCAGTCTAGGCCCTGTTCAGTGGAGACAGACGTGGACTGCAGCCAGTCAGTCTAGTCCCTGTTCAGTGGAGACAGGCGTGCACTGCAGCGGGTCAGTCTAGGCCCTGTTCAGTGGAGACAGACGTGGACTGCAGCCAGTCAGTCTAGTCCCTGTTCAGTGGAGACAGGCGTGGACTGCAGCCAGTCAGTCTAGTCCCTGTTCAGTGGAGACAGGCGTGGACTGCAGCGAGTCAGTCTAGCCCCTGTTCAGTGGGGACAGGCGTGGACTGCAGCGGGTCAGTCTAGGCCCTGTTCAGCGAAGGGAAGGCGTGGACTGCAGCGGGTCAGTCTAGTCCCTGTTCAGTGGAGACAGGCTTGGACTGCAGCGGGTCAGTCTAGGCCCTGTTCAGCGGAGACAGAGGTGGACTGCAGCGGGTCAGTCTAGGCCCTGTTCAGCGGAGGCAGGTGTGTACTGCAGCGGGTCAGTCTAGGCCCTGTTCAATACAGACAGGCGTGGACTTCAGCAGGTCGGTCTAGGCCCTGTTCAGCGGAGGCAGGCGTGGACTGCAGCAGGTCAGTCTTGTCCCTGTTGTTGGAGCTGAATGTGTCTTCATGTCTCTGGACCAATCAGAACGTCCCTGATGGCAGTATGTTGCTCCTAAACCTGTATGTACCTTTCAGAATGAATAGAGCCTTCACAGATGTGCAGGTTACCCATGCCATGGGCACTAACACCCCCCATACCCTCACAGAAGCTGTCTTTCGGCCTTTGCTCTGATAACAGTCTGGATGGTCATTTTCCTCCTTAGCCTGGAGGACACCACGTCCATGATTTCCAGAATCAGTCTGAACCCTAACCCTGTGAACTCAGACGAGTGTAAATTGTGATTATAGTCATGTGTCTAAAACTCTTTTTGTTTTTTTTTGTTTTACTTATAACTTTGTCATCTACATTATTTTAATTTTAGTCTAGTTTTAGTCGATGAAATCTGTAGTAAATTCAGTCGACTTAAATATAAAATGTAAAGGGTAAGGCATTTTTACATGTTCCCTTGAATTTCTGAAGTCATGTTTTACATTTAGTTAAATTTATTTAAGTTCCTTATCAACACCAACCTGTTTAAAAAAACAATATTTTATTACTTAATTTTAGAGATGGGAGTCAATAACCAATTCCAGGTAAGAATCAATATCATGAATCTTTTTGCTAGTCAATTCCCTTATCAATTCCTTAATTTTTTACAAAATGCGCTTACTGCACATCCTTAAGTGAGTGGAAACACTTTGCAGAAGCAGTTATCTATGCTGTGTCGTGTCTTTGACATTGTTGGAACTGAAAATCTACAGGAATCAATAAGGGAATCGTTACAGAACTGGATTGATCAGCAGGATTGTTAATAGCACTGGTATCAATAAAATCTTACCAATTTCCAACCCTAACTTGTCTCTACTTCCTACATGACCAAATTTGGTCTGATTGGATTAAGTCTGTCAGACATTTTAAGGTAGTTTTTATTTGCTGATTCAGTTAATTTAGTTTAGTTTTGACCACATGCCCTTGTTTTTAGCAGTAACTGTCTATTTCTTGTCTGGGGAAATAAGATTGTTGACGATTATCTATCCTCAACTTTCCCAGTCTTTGGTTGCTCCTGTTCAGGGATGATTTTTACCGATGATTAAATATGGATGTTTAAAATCCAGATTATAAATGTGAAGTACAAAGTCCTCTGGGATCAAAACCAGGCTGATCATCTGAAAGAGTTTTTCTTGTTTGTGAGTGTGGGTGTTCAGGCGGTAGAAAAACAAGACAAAGATAGACCGGGAGATAAAAAGACAGCAAGAAGGCAACTGTAGAAGAGAGAGAGCAGCTATTTTTGGGTTTGTCCATCAAGAAAAAATGATTAAATCAGCAGAAGTTTGTAGTGTGTGTGTGTGTGTGTGTCAGGAGGGGGAGGGAGGGAGGACAGAGAATTGGCTAGAGTGATTGGTTAGTCCTGCTTCATCTTAAGCCAAAGTGCTACTGTGTTTTTGTCTGTGGAAAAGGAGAGAACGAGATCGTTGTCTGACGTCAGCAGAGTCTGACGTTACCTTCTCTGTATCTGTTTTCACACTGATACAATGAGCTCACACATGAAGAAGCTCACAGTCCAAATCACTTTCTGTTAACTGTTGAGCCTGAGAAATCACGGAGCAGCTGGACCCATGGGAATTTACGCTCAGTAAAACAGTATTAAAATGACAGCCTGTAAAAAACAAGAGTGTCACCTGTTTGGGATGAGGAGGAGGTTTTAAAGCATCATTAAGGAGGGCCGCAGAATAAGAATTGTTGTCACATGGACTTTTGGTAAAATGGGCAAAACAGGACATCAAGCCAAACCTCAATAAGCCTGAAAAAACATCCCCTTGAAATGTGGACTTGTCCTGCATTTGTCAATTAAATATCACCTCCCAACTGAGTCGACACTTTCGGTTTGTCTTCTGTTTTTCTGTTTTTAACCCATTCAGCCTCTTTTTAAGCCTTCTGCTCGAAAATGACAAACTCATAGAGAAAAGGGTGAATCTCTGCAGCCACAAGGTCTGTTTGAATTATTCTGGTGTCATAATAAAGTCACACTTTAGAGATTAGTCCAGATGTGAATTATCAGTATATGTGTTACTGGGACAGAGTAAATGAAGATAGAAGGCAGAATAACTTGAATATTTCATCCTTGCCTAAAAAAAAACATGTTTTTATAGTGAATATCTCTTTGGAATGATGCAGCTGCAGCTTTTGAACTCTATGAAAGAATGTGAAAATATGTGAACATTACTTCTGCCAAGTTTGAGTCTGATAAAGTGATGCAGAGCAAAGTTAGAGAAGTTTTACTACAGAGTGGTCAGGCCCAATCTTGGCTCAGTTTGGCTCCATTAGTCCCATTTGACATTTCTGATATACCAAACTTTAGATTTCACTTTTATGACACTTTAGTGTTTCATTACACCCACTTACAACAGTTTATATCTTCTTTTGTTTATCTGTGGCAGCTGTTGGCTGTTTTTTTTAAATATATTAAAACAAATAATTTAATAAATACATATATTTTTAGTTTCTTTCGGAAATTATAAAGCACAACTCTTTACATTTTCCCATTTAAATAAATCCATCCAGTGGCCCAATTTTGAATCAAAGTGAAACTGATTTGGACACTTCATAATTCATTTGCTTGGTGTTGACGTTGCTTTTGTTGTGTGTAAAAATGGTTTACATGGTTGTTTAGCAGAAAATGTTTGTTTAATTTTCATGCAGCATGACTATATTTCTACATGAACAGTTCACCTTTTTTTTTTACATTTTTGTTGGAGAGCATCTAGCATCCTCGAAATCGGTTATTTGGGGCTGAACAGGTTAATAATTAAGCCAATCAGCAGCACAGCTTGAGCCCGATTCGTTCTTTTTTGGACACAGTGCAGGAGTTTGTCGACACTTTCAGCACCTCTCCCTCCACCAGCAAACTAACCTACACCAGATGGACTGTCCAAAATTTTTCACTAGTCCATCTGGGAAAGGTCCCACAGAAAGGGTTTGGGGAGGGAAGGATCTTTCAAAAGCATACTGGCAGGTGATTGGACGATCATTCCCTCGATCACTTTCACTGCAGGCCAATCAGATAATGTAGTAGGCAAACCATGAGCCTCTTCTTTGAGCAGAATCTGCCTAAACATGTCAGAAATTAAGCAAAAAAAAAAATTTTTTCCTATTGAAGCTGTTAGCATCTCTGCTACTGCTGCGGTCATCACGCTCATATTTTTTCTTTACGTGTGCTCTTTTAAAACAATTATATTCATGTGCAGCAGCACCAGCCAATGGATAGATACTGGTGTTACAAACACTGAGGTGAAAGAAAAGAAAAAAAGAAAGAAAGGCATCTTTTATTCATCCCTCATGGGGAAATTCAATTCTTTACACTCTGTTGAACATTTTACACAATCACAGGCTGAAGTACACATGCACATGCAAACACAACCTAAGATCATGCATCAATGGAGAGATGTCAGAGTGATGGCTTGCTGCTCCTGAAGAAGCGCTACCGAGCAGTGTTTTGGAGGGAGGTTCAGTGCCTTGCTCAAGGGCACTTTGGCAGTGCCCAGGAAGTCAGCTGGCACCTCTCCAGCTACCAAACCTCATATTCCTCATACATAATGAGGAATAAGGACAAACAGACAAACATGGGCTTTCAAATTTTTAAATACACCAGTAAATGCAGCAAAAAGTCAACTGCATGGTTACAATGCCAGTCAAAGGGTAAACTATCCTGCTAACCTTTAAATATCTTACCTGTCACTGGAGCAGGCTGCTGTGGGCTGCGTCTGTTTTTCACCAGTCTGTATTCACTGCCGTCTTTTCTGCTTCTCTTTGCAGCGCCTTCAGGATTTCCCTCCCTGAATAAAGTTAGCATGAAAGAGTTAGCAAAACAAACCTCTAGTTTGCTGCTGGAAAAAATGGCTTTGGCTACTTCCAAGATGAGCTGTTATGCCTTTTTCAGTCAAAATTTGGCCTAATTTGCAGAAGATGAAGTAAGTATCTTAATAAATGATAATGACTATTATTATTAATTAACAGGCAAAGATGTAGTAATGGGAGATAATAGGTTAACCAGCAGCATGAACTAGTCTTTTAACTGCTGTTGGGGCTTGTAATGCCGGTGTAAATGTAAAAGTCCAGGTTAACAACCAAAATAATTCCAAGATTTGCAAAAACAAAACATAAAATGAGTTAAACCTGGCAATATAGTCCATACCCAGGAAAAAATATAGAACTTCATTCTAAGTTATACCTTCAGTTAAACATTAAGAAACACAGGAGCTAAGACTTAAACAATAAAAAACAAAAGATAATAATATTAAAAGGAAAAAATATAATTCAGAATAATAATATGGTGAAATGAGACACCAAATGTGTAATAAAATCTGCCAAAGTAGGATAACGACATGAAAATACAGTAACAGAATAAAATTCAGAAAAATAATCAGAAGTTTTTATTGAGAATTAAACCAGATTAAGAGGGTTGAAATGAATAATGTGAAATAATAATAAAACATAACCAGCTAAAAAAAGCAGAGTTAAAAGGCAGATCTTGAGCTGTGCTATCAATTAAAAATGAAGAATTACATGTGCTAAGACTAAAATGATAAAAACCACGATAAGAAGGAAGATAATAATGCTAAAGGGAGAAAATTTAAATTCAAAATAATACGGTAAAATTAGATAGTCAAACACCAAATGTGTAATAAAATCTGCTACAGTTGGATAAGGAAAAAAAAATTGAAAGAATAAAATTCCAAAAACTAAATCTGAACTCGTCATGGATAAATAAAAAGATGGAAACCAGCTAAAACCCAGACTTAAATTGTAGGTCTTGAGTTTGCTTTTAAAAATATTAACAAAAGGTGGCGCTCTCTGAATCTCACGTAGACCATAATAACGAAAAGAGGATCAATTTTTCAAGTATTTTTAGAGGCTCAAATGTGCTTCTGTAAAGTGTGAATACATTAACCTGCGGGCTCTTCTGGGTTCACAGAGTAAAAGCAAATTGGATACTTAAGAAAGAGCGAGATCATTAAGAGATTTCAACCTTAAATAATTTCTAAAAGACACCGGAAGCCAACACAGAGACTTTAAATGGTTGTTATGTGGGCTCCACCTTTATGTTAAGGTTTCTATGTGGTGGCTTGTCTCCACTGAACCTTTCCAAAACATAAAAATCAAGCTAATCAAACCCAAACTGAAGAACAGAAAAAGCTCTGGAGTCTTAGACTCACATGTTGTTGGAGTGTTGCTGGGCCTCTGCGAGCCGCAGCTTCTTGGCGTGGTTCTTGCCCTGGTAGTGCGCCTGCGCCACTGCCGGCGAGCTGAAGGAGGCGTCGCACAGCTTACAATAGTCGTTCTCCGTGGCCAAGATGACCCGCGTCACCCCCTTATAGAGCGCCTGAGGACAGCGAACAATGCAGCGTTTGTGATGAGGCCAAACAGAGGAGGCCAAAAACATTTGGGCCTCGCTGGAGACAGAAAATCACAGCACTAAGAAAAAGTGAAGTCGGTGGGATTGTTTTGACTTTAACTGTATGGAACCATAAAATCTACAGTTACCTACTGTAAAAATCTATGTAATCTAAATCTATGTCTATGTGATTTCTGTGAAAAATCTACACAATTAATCACTGTAAATGACAAAAGATTGTGAGAACCATAAAATCTAGAGTTACCTACTGTGAAAAATCAAAACTGTAAATTACTGAACAGAGTGATGGATCAAGAGAAAATTTTATTCAGACCACTCGCAGACATTACTTTGAGTCAATGTTTAATATTTTATTACATAAAATGTTGGATTAAATGTTATTTTATCATTACCATATCTTGTAAATAAATTATTTTTAAATGTGTTAAAGATAATATAAAATAAAATAAAACATAGCCATTTAACTGTAATTTAAACTGTAATGTTTTGATAGGGTAATTATCCATCAGACTGAGGTGGTGTTTACACGGTTTAGTTTTCAGCCTAAAACTGAGACTTTACATTGTGTTGTTCCCTTTTTACATGAGAACGAGGCCTGGAGTGCCTGAATCAGCAAACTTTTAAAACCAGGGTCCAGACTGTAAAGTTCTGAAAACAGATTTGTTTCCATTTGAACAGGATTCAGTGTTTTAGGGTGAAATGTTGACGTCACCACATGGTCAGTACTCTTTCTCATGAAGGCTGTGCACACAGACCAGGAACTACAACAGCTTCATCGTCTACAGAGTAACAGGTGAGCTGCTTACCGTGCTCACTTTGTTATCCAGACTAAACTATCCACACAGATTTGTTATCCAGACTAAACTATCCACACAGATTTGTTATCCAGACTAAACTATCCACACAGATTTGTTATCCAGACTAAACTATCCACACAGATTTGTTGTCCAGAAAAGAAACTCCTGCGTCTTTGTGCGTCCACTCTCCATTGTTTAAGTTTTTCTTCTTCATACGTGTGCTGTAGCAGCGCTGTTTCTCTGCAGACCTACATCGCCAACTAGTGGCAGACATGCATGCTGCAGTGTTTTCATTTGTTCTGGCATCTCCATGTAAACGTGGACTGTTTTTGAAAACACAAAGTAAAAATCTTCGTGTTTGTGGTGAAAGTGTAAACGGGGCCTGAACAACATCTCCGGCGAGGGCCGAGGCTCTTTAGAAGTCTGTCGATGACCCCGACACCTGACATGGGCTTTGTGCCGTAACAATAGTCTGATGTCGATCTACTAATTTATTTATTGACTGTTAGTTACATATCATCTGACTGTTTTAGTGACTACAGTTTTTAATGTTTGAGATGATCACACAGTATTATCGCAGTGTGGATGAAGTTGTTTTGACCTTTTATGTTTATCGTTATGACCTGTGAACTACAAGATACCGAAATTCTGTTTTTAATAAAGTATCCATCCTTCTATCTATCTATCTATCTATCTATCTATCTAGCTAGCTATCTATCTATCTATCTACCTATCTATCTATCTATCCATCTATCAACCTGTCTGTCTGTCTGTCTGTCCGTCTATCTATCTATCAGTAAATGAAAATACAGAACTAATGCTGTATATTAAAATTATTTTCCTGCCGTAAAGACATTTACAGTAGTTTACGTGCATCTTGTTGCCCGTAAGTCTCCAGTTGTTGTATTTGATTTCTACACTAACTCGTCCTAAATATTTTCAGTCATTGAGGATTTGTAATAAAGCTTGAATTTGAGACGCGATCTAGTTTAGAGTATAAAGCCACACTGTGTGGGCATTCAAACCAGAACAGGCTGACTTTATTGAGACTGAATCGTTCAGCGAGGTCTGCTTTATGACAGTTTTCACTATTCAAATAAGCAAACAGCATTTCGCTGCCTCCTCAGATCCTAATGATCTGCTCCAGCAGAGCGCCCACCTACACCACTACACCTGCAGCGTCTGGGTAGGTGGGTGCTGGGTCTGCAGGTTCGGTCCTGACCTGTCTGCCTGCGTCACCGTCGTTGGATCCTGAGCCGAGCACCGTCTGGCCAGCTCCCTCCAGGGCTTCTGGGATTCTGATGGCTGGAGGCTGCTGACTGCCGGCGTAGAAATTTCTCAGCTTCTTGCTGTGGTTCTTCCCCTGGAGAGGGACAGAGAGGCATGGACGCAATGTTGATGCTGACGTGTTGAGTCACGGTGGACAGGAAAAAACAAAAACAGCACACGTATATTAATGTGACCTTGACAAACGATCATGACGACCTTCTGCTGTGGACCTGCTCCACTCCACGAGCATCAACCATCAACATTCGATAATTTAACATTAATTCAGACTTTTAGACCAGGTAAACTATTTCAATGGTCGTTCAGCTTGATGCTGCTTTAGTAATTAGTGCTGTCAGTAGATTAAAAAAAAGAGAGATTAATTATGACCTGTAATTAATCTAATCTATTTTTTAATCTCACTTAAAAATATGCTAAAAAAAAGCCCTAACTTGAGGTATTTTAATCAACATCATTCCTTTCAAGATTAGATTCATGAAAGATAGGATGTCAAATTATTGTGTTAATTGTGATTAAGTACAGTCGCGATTAATGCATTACGTTTTTTATTCGTGTTAATCTCATTTTTAATCTCATTTCTATTTTTTGGTATTTTCAGAGGGCAGAACCTTAAAATACCAGAACAGCTGGTGATTGGACGATCAGTCTGCTCGCCACACTCTTCACAGACCAATCACATCAAGCCACAGAATGACGTATCAGCTGTTGTTAGCCATTAGCTTAAACTACGAGTACGTCAGTCCTTAGACTATCATTATATTATTGCACACAGATTTGTCATCGGCCACATGTGACAAAGACAAAACCACCAAGGTCTACGGTAAACTTCTGAGGAGAGCGGATTTGATTTTGTAGCGTAACCATGACTGAGACGTCTTTGGTGCGACATTTTCGCGTCTCTCTATGGCTACGCTCACACTGCAGTCAAAAGTGACCTGTTGTGAATGAATCTGACATTTTCAAATCTGATTCAGGCCACTTTTAAATGTGGAGCTGAATCAGATTTGTATCCAATTTTCTTGAATTTTCTTAAACATCAGAACAGATGATTAAACTAAGTTTTCTCCTCTTTGTCCACCTGTTCAGCTCTGTGGCTCTGAGATGTTTGGATCTGCAGCAGCAGGAGAGAGCGTCCGCCTTACGGTTTATAAGAAATAAAATATACCATCATAACTTTAATAGGAGCTCAGTGAAGGTGAGCTGCTGTAACATCAGGCTCTTCTCCAGCATGTGAAGCTCAGTTTGGTTTGTGTTTGTTACCTCATCACAACATAAATGTTAAACTGAGCATGTGTGTCTCTTCTGAAGCCTGAGCTGTTCACATCAGTCTGCAGTCAGGACACATTTACAGGAGGAATCTGAGCAGACAGAAAAATCTGAATTAAGCATTAAGGGCTGCAGTGTGAACGCAGCCTATGTGTCCCAGCAGTGGAGAAGAGGAAATCTTAATTTCCCATAAGACAGCTTGAAGTAAAATTCTCTTTTAAAGGAGAAATCGAATCAGTAATCAATCAGAACCATTCCCAACTCCCAGGTCTTCAACAAAGGTGAATAAACATTTATTTCATGTAAAGCTGAATTTGGAATTTCTGACAGAGACGCTGAACTGGAGTTTTTCTTCAACTAGACGTAATTATGTCACTACGAAATACACGTTTCCCATGTAAACCTCAATTCAGAATTACTATTTCCATGTAAACACTAAAGGGGAAACTTTAATTTCAAACAATTTAATTCTGAATAATTAAATTGTAATTAAAAAACGTCATGTAACCGTGGCCGATGTCTTCGTGTGGATGCGGCGCTCTTTGAGAATATAAATGCTGATTTTATAGTTCTATTTTTTTGTTGATTTTGTTGTTGTTGTTTTATCCTGTACAGTGTCCTTGGGTGTTTTGAAAGGCACTTTTAAATAAAATGAATTATTATTATTATTAAAGGACAAACCAGACACAACGTTGTCATAAATGGGCCCTTAAACACTTTCACCACAAAATAGAACAAAACAAGAAACCAAACGACCCAGACGTTGCAAAAACCAAACGAGAGTTAGAACAATGAGAAACCCCAGACCAAGGCGACCTCGGTGTGAAACTCCTCTGACCTGGTAGTGAGCCTGGGCCTGCTGGGCCGAGTTGAGGGTCACGTTGCAGAGTTTACAGTACAGAGGTTTACAAAGCTCCCCCAGACCCAGGGCGTCCTCCTGCTCCTCAGACCCCTGCACAGACCCCTCGTCCTGGTTCTGCTCTCCTCCTGGATCCACCTGACCCGGAGGAGGACCACCGAGAACGGGGCAGGACACCGGGGCTGGGATGGGGGACTGTCCCGGGGGCCTCGGTGGGAGCTGTGAAGGGTCCGGGCTCGGGACAGGCGGGGACGACATGGGGCTGGGGGGGAGGGGGAACCGAACTCCTCCTGGGGCCACAACGGGCGGGGGCACCAGGGCCTGTGGATGAGTGAGGGGCGGGGGGGGCCCCAGCTGCTGGGAGAGGTCCATGGTTGGAGGCACTATTGCTTGGGAGTGGTCGACAGGTGGAGGCAGCAGAGTGTGCGCCATTGGTGGAGGTCCCAAAGGCTGAGCGGGGGCCATCGGAGGGGGTCCTAAGCTGTGTGGAGGGGTCAAAGGTGGAGGCCTTAAGGTGTGAGGGACAGCAGTAATGGGCGGGGGGCAAAGAGTCTGAGTGGGGACCATGGTTGGGGGTCCGATCGCCTGGGCAGGAGCCATGGGAGGGGGGCCGAGAGGTTGTGTTGGGGCCATTGGTGGAGGTCCGAGCTGGTGCAGGGAGTCCATGTGGTGGAAGGGCTGCTGGGGGTGAGTGAAGAGGCTGAGGGGGGGCTTCAGCATGGTCTCTGGTCCTGCAGAGAGAGGAAGGGACACAGTTAAAGCTCGGGTGGGTAATCTGGTTTAGACATACTGGTTAAAATGATGGTTATGTCCCGATGGTAACTAACATATGATGTGTTCTTAAAAGAGAAAAACAGCAGCTGTCTACAGCGGGAGTAAAACAGGGAAACACCAACCAATCACATCTCTGTAGCACACATTTTAAACCAATCAAATCACGTCACCGCTCTGCTCGTACATTTCACTGGCGTGCACAGGCTCTGATTCATTTGAGCTGAGAGGGATCCAGCTACACTGGAGAATGCTTACCTGTCAAGTTTAGTCTTTGAAAATAAGGGAAGCCCGCTGTGAGCCATCCCACAACCCCAACCAAGCTCCAGTATCCCTCACATTTTAAGACAGGTGTACAGAAATCTAAAATAAACTCTTTGTTTTTCTAAGTTTGTTCTGCTGCTCTAATCTCACCACAGCTGCCACCCAGGCTACTGCAGGTGGACGTTCTCACCAGGCTTTTTCTTCTTCTTTTGTTTTACATCATTTTGGAGCATTACCGCCCCCTTCAGGCTAGAGACAGAGTTCAGTTTGGAGAGGCAGAGGAATGTTTTTATTATTATTAGGGCTGTCACTTTAGTGCATTAATTAGATTAATTAATTACACACAAATTAATGCATTAAAAAAATTAATCGCGATTAATCGTAGCACACAAACATTCTGATATTGTCCAGCTGGAGGACCCGTACATGGCAGTGGCACGTGTCACTTCACACATACGTTGCTCACCAAACCAAACAAAGCCGAGATGACAACAGGAATGGCATACTTTGGACTTAGTCTTATTTTATTTTTGAATGTATTTATCTATATTTGTACTACATTCTTTAATAATGCATCAGGCCTAATTGTTTTGCTGGATGTCCTCGACCTTTTTCTTATTTTGAATTTGATTTATGAAACACACTTAAAGTGTAATTTGAGTTGCCTGATTGAGCTTAGAATTTTCTGGACAAGTTGCCCTGACTTTGGTTTTATTTAGTCACCAATAAAAATGTGGATTTACAAATCTTCACTTCTTAGTGTATTCATTTGATTAGTCCTGCACTACAATTTTATAATATCCTAGAATTCAAATTCTTTATGTGGAAACTTTAGGCAGATATGAGATTAAAATGCGATTAATTAGATTGATTAATTACAAATCCTGTAATTAATTAGATTAATTTTTGTAATCGCCTGACAGCACTAATTATTATATCATCACACGGGAGATTTACAGGAGAATACTGACACAGGAGGACGTCAGGAAAGAGGATAAAATACGTAAAATACAGTAGTTCAACGGCCAAAACAGGAGACTTGACAGCTATGTGGAGAATGTCAGAGGAACTACCTATACCCCGATCAACATCGGCTGTGAGCACTAACTAACTTTACATGTTTGTTTTTAACTTTACTATGATAATGTTAGGGTGTTTTCTTACTGCTGACTGAGACAGGACTCGGTGTAGTGTAAAACATAAACGTTGTGCTGAGGGTTTGGAGGTGAATCAGTCTTCTGGTTGTGAATCAGCGGCGCTCGTGCATGTGAGCGGGGGGCGTGGCTTTGCAGGAGAGGTGGGAGGGGCTAGGCAGAGCCCTGAGGAGATGCTACATTCACATTCATGCTAGTTTTCCAAAACTACCGACCCCAGCTTTAAGGTGGTGAATTTATGGTTCTGTTTGTTTCAAACATTTTTTACAGCAGCAGTACGAAGTTTGAGCTTTGTGTCTCGGGTTTGACCGTCTCACTTTCTGCAGTTTTGTCCAACAGCCAACAAGTGTTGACAGGTTTTTCATGTTTAGCGTGTATGATTGAGTACTTCTGTGCACAAGACAAGAAATCTGTGGCTTCATTCTTTTTCTTTACTTTGTTTACAGTACAGGTAGCTGCCTAAAACAGCTCGCTCCTCAGCCCCAAGTTAGAAGACCTACCAGTGTGACATCACACTCTTTCAAGAGCAATTTAACCCTTTAACTACCAGCTTAATTGCTTGGCAGAGGTCATCAATAAATTCAGTGATATTTAATATTTTAAAAAACAGAACAAATTCAATCATTGTTTGACACAGTTAAAATTTAAGGAAACAGAGAAAAGAGCAAACAAACCAAAAACCAGATATTTTCTTGGTGTGGGATTTAAAGGTTTGAAAAGCTAACAGCTGATTACATGATGACACAAAAATGCACAAATATTTGGGACAAAATCAATTACTAAAAGCAGAAATGTTTGTAAATAAAATAGCAAAACATAATTAAAAGCAGGTGCTGCCGAGTTTGACGTGTACAAAAAAGTTTGTGATGAATAAAAGATTAAGTATGTATACATGGTAAAGTATTTAAACTAATAATGATGGTGTTAATAATTACTTTTAGCTTTTTAAATCCTACACATAGAAGATATTATTTTGGTTCGTTTGCATTTTTTGACCTCTGCCAACAGTTGAGCCAGGAGTTAAAGGGTTAAAGACATAGAGACAGAGCTTGCCCACTGCTAGTTAGCTTAGCTCAGACACTGGGAGTAAATGGGTTGTGTTAGCCTGCCTCTGCCTATAGTACTCAGATAAACAATTCAGAAACTCTTGACAGCCCTTCGTGTTTGTTGACTCATTTTTTATTTACCACCTTATCTATTGCAGACAAAGATTAACTCTTTATGTAATTTTCAAAAGAAATACATACGAAATACAAATCACACAAAAGTGCTTGTTGACCTACAACCAAGCACTTCCTCTGATGACTGTAGGCAGAGGCAGGCTAAGTGTGAATCCCAATTCTGCTCCTTAGCCCTTCCCCTTCGTCTTACCCCCTTCATCTTAGCCCTTCTGTTTTGAGGTCCAAGGTGAAGGGGTAAAAAAAAACCACACTCCTGAGAAATGAGACGCCACTCGATTCACATTACGTCATCACCCATGGCTGCTCGATGGCGGTAGCTACGGCTGCGTAAGCTAGGTCTTTATAACGAGAAATTTGATCAACAATTCAAAACATTATTCATTTTTACTTGCTGAATTAATAAGTACTTAAAATTAAGTGCTTCTTTCGGTCTCTGCTCTGCCTTCTTAGGGTAGGGTTAGCAGGTGCAGTGCATTATGGGAAATTCTCATACCCCTTTGTTTAAAGTGAGGTCCCGGTCTGTCTTCGTTTCAAGGGCGCTGTAGCCCTTGATCTTAGCCATACGGACAATTTGGACACCCCTTCACTAGATAAGGGGTATAATTGGAATTCATCCCAACACTACCCATTGACTCCCAGTGTTTGAGCTAAGCTAACTAGTGGTGGCTGAGCTCTGCCTGTCTCTTTGTTGTTTCTGCACTCACAGTTGAAAGAATGGAGTCAATCTGCTTGTCATGGACTTGGGAAAAAAGGTGGTGTATCTCTTTAAGACCCATGACTTGGTGCAGCAAGCCCAAAGCATGGACCTTTGACCGAATGCAGAACCACCGAGAACATGGAGCCAAGCAGCCTTGAACTGACCAATCATCACAGAGTAGGCCGGTCAACCAATCAGAGCGGACTGAGCCCATGAGGGAAAGGAAGTCTTAAGGTAACAGGATCTCCCACAGAGCTTGAACAGAGAGAGAGAATACAGCTGGATCAGGGGAACTGTTTTTAAGCCATTACATCATAAACAGTTACCAAAATTAATCAGTGAATTAGTCTTTAAGAAAAAGTACATTATTGTTGGTGGCTAAGGGTCAATTTTTAATTTGAATATTAAAGTTCCAAATAGTTCAAATAAAATATTTTCTGATACAACTTCCAACGTGAATTAACTGAGATTTTGTTCAGAAAAAAAAATAAAAAAATAGTATTTTATTTCTATTGTGTAGTTTTAGTTTTTATTTTTCTAGTCTTTATATTTATAATAATAAACTTACTGCTTTTTATACTTGGTCTATTTTTAATTTATCATCACTGTCCCTGTTGAAGCTGTGATACTGCAAATTTCCTTGTGTGGGACAAATTAATGTTTACTCTATTCTGTTCTTTTCCAAAAAAAATCTCTAAATGAATTTAAATAGAATTACATTGGGAAATGGATGAAATTCAGACATTGTGATCCAAAATCAGAATGATTCAGGCAGCAAAGTTAACACCTAACCATGCAGTTTAAATCTGTTTATAAGACAAAATAACATATTTAATTTTTATTTGTTTGTCCTATCTGTTAACACAGAGGAGGCAGAGCTTCTGACCTGCTATGCCTCCACTGTCCAGAAATCTAAAGAGCAATGAGGATGTTATTTTTAGCCATAATGTGTCTGCGGTTCAAGCTGCTGACCAAGGCTTCAGGAGACTGACATTACATTATTAACCCAGTGATACATGGTCTGCGGAGAATAAATCAGCATTGATCTGTTCCACTTTCACTTTGCCTCCAGGAGAAAAATCCCACTAACTCAGCAAAATATCAAATGATTGATTAAAACAAGTTTTGTATGAAACACAGAGCTCAAGAAAAATGTTGGTAAATCTGCAGTGATAATAATGATCATATCTAACAATATAAATATTCAGCCTTTTTTAATGTGTTTTTGGGGCATTTTCTGCCTTTATTGATGGAGAGAGACAGTGGATAGACCCGTGAAAGAGGGAGAGAGAGCAGGAGAAGACTCTCTGCACACTGGCCACAGGCCGGATTAAAACCTGGACCAGCTGATGCATGTATGTGGGGTGCATGGCTGCTAACCACTCTGCCAAACCAGCACCCCAAATATTCAGCTTTTAAATCAAATATCCACCCATATGTTAAGAAAATATTGTGCATCATGACTTTTTTTAAGAGAATTGTTAATCAATTGGATCCATAAGCTGAATCAATAAAGACAATCAGGACTGATAAAATACTAAACCAGAGTGACCACCAAACACACAGCCATGAGCAGAAAGCTCAACACATATCTAAACGGCTGATCCCAGCTGACACTGGGCAAGAGGAAGGGTACACCCACTGTAGGCCAATCACAGGGCCACAAAGAGAGACAGACAATCATTCACACATTAACCCACACCTAAGGAAAACTTGGAGATGCCAGTAAACCTAAAGCGGAGTTCACACATAAAGAATATCGACTTTCCCCCTTCCTGACCTAGAACGGCAAACACCAGGTTAGCTTCTGTTTCATAGGACTGTTTAATAAGATTATGTTGTAGTCTGAGGGGTGTTAAGACTGGATTTGCATCTCTGAAATGGGTCAACAATCATAAAAGTTAAACTTGTTCAATGTTCAAAAATCTTCATGTGTGTGAGGAAAGCCGATGACTCCTGAGTCATAACTCAATCCAATTAACTTTACTTGTAAAACACACCCAAACAACAGAAACAAAAACTCCAGTGCTTTAAATAGAATAAAAAAAACAATAAAACAAACTTTTCCACATAATTATACACAATAATTAAATAAGTGCATAACTCTAAAACGATGCTATAAATAAAACAATAAAATCAAGCAGATGACATAGTAAAATAAAACAAGGACGTAGTTAGATGTGGTAGAATAAAAGACACAAAGGACCACAAAACTCATGCAAAGTTAAAACACCAGGGAATAAAATGGGTTATAGCGGCCTCCTTTCTCACTATCGGCGCACAGTAGTTTGAAGGGCTTGAATGCGTCCCGTGTGTAAGTGTGCCAACCAAAACCAACGAACGAAGCAGATGTCCAAACACACTTTAGTCCTTTGTGCTTTTTATTTGAAGACAGTATTCCATAAATTCATTTGTTATAATATTCCAAATCCACCATACACAAACCACGGTACGGTCAAAAACTGTGTTGCTTCCCTCCTGTGCGCACCTGGGCTGATTAACCCACATGACTACATGGCCAAAGGACACCAGCCTATACTGGTGCCTACTGGCACAAAGTTGTATTACACCTAAAGTACAAAAATTAGAATTCTGGCTCCTACATGGGTCTTAAGATGAGACTTAAAACTTTCCACCATTGTGGCTGTGACTGCGTGAACTGTGACGTGAATGTAGCCAATCAAGAAGCGAGCTGATGGAGGAACGAGGAAGCAGGAGAAAATTAAAACAAGCATGGTAGACCGGAAACAATAAGTTTGGTAGACATCAGAAATGGAGGACAAGCTCATGTGTTCACGCTGTCTCCAGGACTTTTTATACAGTTTTTACTTTTTTTTTTAGTTCTTTTACTTCTGGAAAAAGTAGTCCTATCATTCCCTCTTCTTGCATGTCCCCTTCCATGTTGTGTTTTCTGGTTGTTGCTGTTTCTTCTTCACTTTTGTTTGATCAGATTTCTGTCCTGGAGGACAAGATTCTAGATCTAATAATGCATAAAAAAGAAAAATGTGGGCATATTGGATACTGGCAAAAAAATCCCATTTCACGCAGCTCTACTAGGGCTGGGTATTTCCAACCACCTCACGATACGATACGATACGATACGATACGATACGATACGCATCCCGACACGTGAATAGTGAACATTGACTCTGCTTTCTACAGCATTACAGACAAGTTTTATTTTTTATAACAAGAAGAAAAGAATAATGATGAGTCTCAAATTATTCCAAAACTTTAGAAACTTAGATTTAGGTCCTCAAAGTTGGCAGACCTAAGTTTAAATTTGAAGCAATGGCTTCATTATGTAGGCTTCTACTATGAACTTTGCTGTTAACTTAGCCGAGGTGTATTGACAACAGCTGGTAAAACACTGAGACCATATTGATTCTGTAAAATCCATATAAACTACAGTTTCAGATTCTGATTCCAGAATCACAAATTGCTCCATTACTGCCGAAAATGCTGGTATCAGTATCTGCAAGTATTAGAGTCCAGGCACCATCCGATACCACGTTATTTATTGAATTAGTAATGTATTTACTGTTTAGCACCATAAACTTTGGCACAGTTCTTCTTCGCTGCTCTCAAAATGGTAGCGCGGTGCTGCCACCTGCAGGGACCTGGCGGAATTGATCATGTGGCACAGGCACGTGTGTCAGAGCTGGTTGACGCGAGGCTTGGAGCTAAGCAAACGATCATGCTACATCACTGCTGTTCATGTTTTACAAAGACTTTAACCTGAGCCAGGCCTTAATGATAATCATCTCACAGTCATGCAGGCGAAGTATTTCTTTCTTTATAACATACTGGTGTCAAGTATTGCTATGGGTATCGAGAGGGAAAAAATGGTATCAGAACATCTCTAGCATCAACACACATATACCCAAGGACAGCGTGACCATATTTTTCCGTATCAGTATTTGGAGCACAGGCATAATCCCGACATAGAAGTATTTCTTATAGATGTAACAGCAGTATGTAAGCTACCTGAGTGGAGGTTTGTGCTCTCCAAGTGCTTTCTAGCTCGATCTGATTCTGTCAGATTTGTTTTAAGACTAGTAATCCTAAAATAAAATAAACCACTTTGACACATCACGATAAAAAGCACCTTAAACAAAGATGATGTCTCTTAAAAATAATCTGCCATAAAAAAAAACATTTGCTTTGGATCACACTCTCTAAAGATGCTCCAGATCCTGCAGACTTAAGAGGACATTGTGTTCTGACAGATCATCAGCCAATAAAAAAAAGAACATGGTTAAAGTCCAACGCCTAATGTACAGCAGCAGCGGGACAGAGGATCTACATCTTTGAGACAGAGATCTACATCTTTGAGACAGAGGATCTACATCTTTGAGCCCCACGGCAGCAGAGATGTAAAGAGAAGCCTCGGACAGAGGACTGTCACACTCCAGCGGGCATCAGGAGGATTAGGCCGGGCCTGGAGTGCCCGCGGTCGTGCACACGGGTCGTTACATGCACACAAATGTCCAAACGCACAGAAACACAGATGCAGGACGATGAAATCCTCGTCTTGATCAGGCTCTCTCTCCACTGAGCTCGTGTTTGTGTAAGAAACCAGAAATAAAGAGCGACGTTGGGTTTGTCACTGCACTGATTTATCTGTGTATGAGCTCCTGATGATCCATGATGTGTGTGTGTGTGTGTGTGTGTGTGTGTGTGTGTGTGTGTGTGTGTATGTGTGTGTGTGTGTGCATGTATGTGTGTGTGTGAACCATCCACAGGTCAGTAAAAGGCCAACAGCTGTGTCCAAACTCACTGCGCTGGAAGCTTTTATCAGGGATCCAACCGGACGCCCAGTGGCACTGATTCAGGGCCCAAAATAAAATCGTGGGGTGTTTGTGTTTCCGACTGCTGCTCGCTGTCCGCCCGTCTGTCCGTCCGTCCGTCCGTCCATCCGTCTGGTTGCCGCTCTGCCACCTGCCTGGCTGACCTCAGCACAGAGTTATGCTGCAGGAGTGTCTGACTTTACTGTAATGAGCTGAAAGACGACTCTGTGGAGGATTAAGCCGAGGGCTCGCTGTGCGCCATGAAGCAGCTGCATATAGAACACCTTCACACCGACTGGAGCTGCACAGGAAATTCACCTTATCACATCAACCATGAGCACGCCGTCTCGTATTTTAAGACCTCCTGTCTTACCTTAGCCTCGTCCAGACTTTCTGTCCTCATGCATTTACCCAAATTCAACCTCTGCACCTCTCCTTTAAGCCCACTGCTGTTTTCAGTAAATAACAAAAAGCTTGAAAATGCCAGCAGTGAAAATGTGATATAGTTCATTTTTCAAGTAAGTCAGTCTTTTAAGCTACTTAGGCAAAAATACAATTTTCAAATACAGAGAAGTTTTCAACCCTGAAATGGTAATTTTTTTAAACAAAATTATTTTAGCCAATAATAATAATAATGCTAATTAAAGAATGAAAATATATTATATATGTATAAATATATATTTCCAGGAAGGTTAGATTATTACTATTATTGTTATTATTATTGATCTCTAAGATGGGTCGATAACTGGATCTGTTTTAAATTGGGTTCATGTATAAATATATTTATGCAATTTAAATATATTTGAAGACTGCAGAAGTATTTTACAATCACTAAACCATCCACTTTAGTACCCCTGATAGTTCCGTATTCTCTCTCTACCCGAGATGCTCCCTTCCCCGTGTAGACTCCTTTGATTGGTTTACAGGTCAGCTTTGTAGTGATTGATTTGTTCAGCCCTGCATGGTACCACATTGTCAACAGCTCTGCATTCATTCCAATGTCTACAATGGGCTAAAACTAATGACAAAACAATGACAGGGTGTCACACTGGGGGGCGTCAGTGGCGCAGTTGGATAGTGCGCTTGGTCAGCGATCGGGAGGTTGCAGGTTCAAGCCCAGCTCCGGGCGACACATGGCGATGTGTCCTTGGGCAAGACACTTAACCCCAAGTTGCTCCCACTGCTGGAGTGTAAATGGGCATGAAAGGGCGTGAATGTGTTAGAAATACTGATGGATAACTAACATAGAAACTCTGAACCATCAGTGAGTGAATGTGAGTGCAAATGGGTGTGAATGGGTATGAATAGGTAAGTGTGACCTGCGGTGTAAAGCAGCTTTGAGTAGTCAAAGACTAGAAAAGCGCTATATAAGCTCGAGTCCATTTACCATTTACCATTTTACCATTCACACTGGTAGGTTTATTCAGAGGCAGGAGATACAAAGTTTTAGGCAGATGTTGGAGCTGACAATTTGTCTTGTGCATAGAAGTGCTCTATCACATAGAGGGGACATTAAGTGCACTGTGAGCTTAACCTTAATGGTTGGACACTGAAGACCTAAAGATGATGCACTTCTTTGTATAAAACACACTAAAAGTAAATTAAACTCTTATTATCATCAAATTAGACTTCATTTTCGTCTCTTACTGTAGTCTTGGGTCATGTTCAGTTATGTTATCTTTGATTTAGCATTTTAAATAGATCATTCAAAAAGGCAAAGTAGCTCCAGTTCAACTGAAGTCCACAAAACACCTGCACAACCAACATATATCTAAATTTCTTCCTTAACAGAGTCAAGAACAACTAATCAACTTCAGTTTGAAGCACAAATCACCCATCAGCAGCAGCAGCCTGCAGAGAGCCCTTCGCCCTGATTGGGACGGCCTGCAGCTCAGTGGCAGTCAAGACCAAAAATAATCATGTAACCTGCTTTTAGACATCAATCAGGCTCACTGTGCATTCATTCAACTGTTTGTGCATTTAGAGTTTATCAGCTAAAATGTCAAATTGGAGCAAAATTTCCAAGACTGATGACTGTAGACGTCCTAATAATCCAAATAAACTTCTTCTTTCTGTTCTATCAGCAACTTTTCTCTAGACGCTCCTTATATTTGTGCTATTTTCAATATATATAGACAAATTATGTATATATATATGTATATATATATATATATATATACATATATATATATATATATATATAGATAGATAGATAGATATACATATAAAAAATATATATACATAAAGTCAAATATTATGTTTGTAGTTATGTACGAGTAGCTTCTTACATTTTATAGTAATTATTTTGTAAGGAACATTGGCTCCTCAATAGGTGTTTTAATCTTGTAAAAATTATAAATAGTATACTATAATAATTCAAAACATGACTGTGAGATGAGGTATAAAAAGGTGTAGGATTGAATATGTTTAGATTTCTTCCTACTTGTCTTTGAACGTGGACTTGCTGCACATGCTGGTTGCCATCAGCAGTTGAATTTTTTTTTTAAATATTTGCATGTGTGTGTTTATAGTTTGTTTTTGCATGTTCAAAATAAATAATTTAACCAATCTGTTTTACAATTCATGAAAAAGAGAATGAGCCAAAGTAGGGCATATAAACCAAATTTAAATGATTATACAAAAACTTTGCATATTGTAATCGTAACCACACTGGGACATTTTACCATCTCCTCTATTTGGGCCTTATCAATAGTTAAATACAAAGCCCGATTCCAATGAAGTTGGGACGTTGTGTTGAGCTCAAATAAAACAGAATACAATGATTTTCAAATCCCTTTCTATATATATTCATTTAATACTGTAAGAAGACAAGATATTCACTTATTCTGTATTTAATGTCTGCAACAGCTTAAAAAAAGTGTGTTTGTGAACCGAGGACAGAAACTGTTGAAGCTTGAATTCTTTCTCATTCCTGATTAATGTTTGACTCCAGTTGCTCAACAATCTGGAAATCTATTGTCTTTTTTGGGCTTCATAATGCACCACACATGTTCAGAGGAGGCAGGCGTGGACTTCAGCAGGTCAGTCTAGTCCCTGTTCAGTGGAGGCAGGCGTGGACAGCAGCAGGTCAGTCTAGGCCCTGTTCAGCCGAGGCAGGCGTGGACTGCAGCAGGTCAGTTTAGTCCCTGTTCAGTGGAGGCAGGCGTGGACTGCAGCAGGTCAGTCTAGTCCCTGTTCAGTGGAGGCAGGCGTGGACAGCAGCAGGTCAGTCTAGGCCCTGTTCAGTGGAGACAGGCGTGGACAGCAGCAGGTCAGTCTAGGCCCTGTTCAGCCGAGGCAGGCGTGGACTGCAGCAGGTCAGTCTAGTCCCTGTTCAGCCGAGGCAGGCGTGGACTGCAGCAGGTCAGTCTAGTCCCTGTCCAGTGGAGGCAGGCGTGGACTGCAGCAGGTCAGGCCTTGTAGAGATGAACTGTGTCCATCTGAGGGACTGAAGGTCTTTTTGGATTTTCTGAATCTTTTGACCATTTTAGACCTTAGATGATTCAATCCCTAAATAACGTGTGCACTCAATTGAATATAGGTATAAAAGAGTTTCCAAATCATTATACTCTTGATATAATGATTAAATATTCTTTATATATTTAAACCTCTTCTAGGCTGGTTGTCTTGGTAATCAGCAGAGATAGTGCTTTATGATCAACCCTCACTATTCTGTTGTTTGTCTGGATTTTATTAGTATTATAATTATTTTACTATTATTATTATTATTATTATTATTCTAACTGCGATGATGGCTCATATTTGGATAAACACTGATTCAGCCTGCATTCAGCACCTGAGCACTAAACCCAGAGAAAGCCACAGAAACATTAATTACCTGCTATGACTGTGCAGATTACAAACCCTTCTTATCCACTCAGAGGTAGACGACAGCATCTATTTATATCTACACTCTATTTTGACACCAAACAGGTCCAACTCCCAGAACATCATAACAGATAAAGCCGACCAGCGGCGAGAATCAGGGCTGATATTTTGGTCCTTCTTTGACATAAATGAGGAGCAAAGAGGCCGAAACCTGCTCCGTCTCTTGGCGGTGATCTTCACGAGGTTGCTGAGAGCCAAGGTCAGTTCAGCTCCTCGGAGATGCACTTCCAGGCCGAGGCAAAAAAAAACACATCATGTTCAAAGAAAACAGACTTTACCGCAAAGTCAGGAGGAAGTTTTTACATCCAGCTTCAGGAGAGTTAGAGGCCTATGTGAAGCCCTGTTTTTGGATGGATGGATCCCGGCAGTGCTGTGGTGAGGCCTGGACCCTCTCCTTACAGCAGAGTCACATCTATGGACACATCTCCTTACAGCAGAGTCACATCTATGGACACATGTCCTTACAGCAGAGTCACATCTATGGACACATCTCCTTACAGCAGAGTCACATCTATGGACACATCTCCTTACAGCAGAGTCACATCTATGGACACATCTCCTTACAGCAGAGTCACATCCATGGACACATCTCCTTACAGCAGAGTCACATCTATGGACACATCTCCTTACAGCAGAGTCACATCCATGGCCACATCTCGCTTCCCTAGAACGTCCTTAGAGTGTTTGGACTTTGTCACTCAACTTTTTGAAGATCGTTTTCAGGCCGGATGGAGACATAATCGTTCATTTTGAGCTCACAAAGCAGAGGCAGGCAAGTCGACTGCAGAAGTGCAAATCCTGCTTTGGTTGCTCCGCCCACCTCCACTAGTCACTTTTACCACCTTCATACTAAAGGTGCCTACACACCAAAAGCGACTTAAAGGATAACTTAGGTTCCTGCAGCTTTTACATTGTTTATAGAATGAAGAACAACAATATACTCACCCTGAAGGCTTTCCTGATGCAAACAGTGCTTCGGGAGATATTTAGATCCAAAATCGAGCAGCGGACACCGATATAATGGTAGCCTGTAGGGCATAGATCGCCGCTCCTAAAAACTGCATTAATCGTCCAAAAACTCGTGTTTTTCACCAATATTCCATCATGATTCGCTCCGAATGGTCCGCCATTGCAGTCTGTGTCTCTCCACACAGCGCTGTGTGGCTGAACTGACGAGTTTGTTTACGTGCCCTTTGCGCATGCGCAGTGCGGCTCATTGTTTCAGGGGAAGACCGGCAGCTACAAATCGACTTTCTTCTTCCAGTTTTGTGCAAAATGGACGAATATCTATGGGATGAAGATGTTGTGGAGGAGAATTTTGAATATGATTGACGTCCTTACAGTTTGGAGCCACAGTATACAGATAAGGAGCTCATAGAAAGGAGGAAGCGATCGCAACGCTCCAGAGAGTACTGCGCATGCGCGAAGGGCATGCAAACAGACTCGTCAGTTCAGAGGTTAGTACAGCTACACAGCGCTGTGTGGAGAGACACAGACTGCAATGGCGGACCATTCGGAGCGAATCATGATGGAATATTGGTGAAAAACATGAGTTTTTGGACGATTAATGCAGTTTTTAGGAGCGGCGATCTATGCCCTACAGGCTACCATTATATCGGTGTCCGCTGCTCGATTTTGGATCTAAATATCTCCCGAAGCACTGTTTGCATCAGGAAAGCCTTCAGGGTGAGTATATTGTTGTTCTTCATCCTATAAACAATGTAAAAGCTGCAGGAACCGAACCTTTCCTTTAAGCTTCCTTGGCGATCACTCTCCATGCAGAGTCAACCTACAGCCACGATGGGGCGGGGCTAAACCTCCCGCGATGCGACTGCTGCGTTCAAGGCGATCACTTCGACTGTCGCGCAATGTCAGAGTTAAAAAAGTTGATCTTTTCAGGCGATGTGTGTGGCTGTGTGGCAACAGCCAATCAGCGGTGTGTGCATCTGTGATGGTATCTGTGACAGACAGTTTTTATTTGGACTACAGAGTAACAGTCTATGTCCGTGTGGAAACATGAGTCAATGAGGACAATAGTTCCGCCTTGACGGACCGCAGAGACCTCACAGACGATGCTGCTGCAGTGTTTGTGGTTGGTAAGTGAGTGAAGAGGATACAGCTGGAATAATGTCTGCTTATACATCCTATTATATGAAATATGATACGATCGAGGTGAAACTCAAGCTGATGTGACGTCAGCGAGACACTGTGATTGGCGACGGTGACCAAAATGAGGTATTTATGGACATGCGATGCGACGTTAGTGGGCAACATGATTTTGATCATGCAGTCACTTTCGGTGTGAACGCAGCTTAGAATTATCCGGTCAACACAGGTTTTTTCACCACGGGTTAACCTGCTAACAATCGGCATGTGACTCTTTTCCCACTGCCATCAGACGAGCTGTGTGGCTGTTTTTTTTCCTCTGGTGCATCAAGATGATGTCATCACGTTGATGACATCATCAGTGCGACATAATACGACCACATAAACAATGGAAAGGAAGCTGTGGACGCTGTTTTCTTTACTTTGTACTTTTATCCCTCTTTAAAAATGTACAAACTCGATGCTGATGATACAAAGGTGGATGGAAATAGTTACCGAGACGACAAAGAGTCACGTAAGTTAGTTCATTATCGGGTCGACCCGGTTGTGATGTTCCCACTGAAGTCGATTGGAGACGAGCTGATGAAAACCCGTGTCGCTCAGAGGGTAAGTCGACCTGGGAAATGCCAATTAAACCCTTTCAAACTGCCGATAGGAGCCGACTGTTACCAGGTTTAAACTTTTTTTTTTTTGGCCAGTCTGAGGGGAGTATTTCTGTCTTGAACAGCGTCCCACAACTTTAATTACTAAAACGGCTGCATAAATTTATTTTACAGTGCCCAGAGGCCGTACTGTTACATACTGTCAGGCACTCTCGAGGAGGAAAAAAAACCTATAAATACACAAAAACAGCAAACTAAGCTTCAAAAGGGATTATACCAACATCACTATATTTTAACTCAAACACAATTAAAAATAATTCACAATTTAATAAGCATGACACAAAGTTAATTTAAGCTTCTTTTTATGCAATAAATAATGAATTTTACATTTTTTGAACGACAAATAGATTTCCTTTACCATTTTTTCAATATAGTTTTTACAAATACTTTGTATTTTATTGACTCATAAAAAGATATTTAAAAATAATAATAATAAAGAAAAGTAAAGTGCTATAATGACTTATAAAAATCAAAGCATGCGTGTGTTTTATTTTCCTTTAATTTGTCCTAAGTACACTTTACTCACTCAATCTTTGAAATGCTTAGAGTTACTCTCTTTGTTTCACTGGATACTCAAAATTTCTGTTTTATTATTTTTCATTGTTCAATCAATCAATAATAATGCCGACACTTTCATCTGTGTTAATATGTTAACACATCTGTGTTAGTTAATTAATTTTTCTTGTCCTTTTTTAGTATGTTTTCTTCAATGGGTTGTTAATATTTGATAATTTATAATTTCCTTTATTGCTATATGACTGATTTACTTGGCACAGAGACAATGTTAATTTTGTTTATCGTTTCGTTAAAAGAGAAACAAAAAGTGGGGAGAAACGTTCATTGTAACGTGTATTCTTGTTTTCACCTGCTCTCTTCCTTAAAAAAAATGTCTCCGCAATTTAAGCTTAGTAGAAATATTTTATCACCTATCCCGATGTGTGCATTATTTAGTAAATAAATAAATAAATCATGTTTAGCTGTTATGTTTTCCTCATATTGTCAGACTGTTTTATTTATTTGGAAATGGTTGATGGGCTGCATTAAGAGAGGTGAAGGGCTGACAGTTTCATGTAGGCTTCTGCACAAACATAACACTAAATGACTTTTAAACCCTACCAACATTTTTTGGTTTGTTTTTGGGGAGAACATTTTTTACAGAGGAGAACACAGGCTGTGGGCAGTGTCGCCTTCAGCTGTGTGAGCAGTTTAATTAATTAGTCCTTGGTTACATCAGGGCTTCCCAAAGTGGGGCGGCACACAGCCATGTCAGGGGAGGGAAGGCTAGTTAAAATAATATCTGCTTTTATTCACCACTTTTTAAACACTGGTAAACTTCTCAAGAGCCTTTTTATTTTACCTTTAGGGTCACATTTAACCACACCAAGAATTACAGCTTTATATCAATTAAACGTTTCCTTAAGCCTCATTCCACTCTCATTACAGTCCCTGATATTAACTTTAGAGATTAATTAAATTAAGTATACGGTAGTTCAAGCTAACAGCACATATATCAGTGTGACCTGCTGCTGTGGACCTTCTCCACTCCATGAGCATCAACCATCAACAGAAACATTGTCTAACATAAAGTCAGACTTTAAGTGTCCACTACAGTCGACAGATATTTGGAATAAATTTAATACTCTTTAGTTTGCAGTATCATGTCCCTAACCCTAACCCAACAGGTCATACATTTCCCAACCCTGATCAAAAGTTCCCTAAAATCACATCTTTGCACATTTTAGTATCTAGATATATCATCATAGATCCAAAATAGAACGATGGGCAAACTGGGTATTAAGCCTGTATCCAGATTTCACATAATTTTGTATTTTCATGTTAAAATTGGTTAAATTCACAATGAAATAGTTTGATTATACAGCAATAATGGACATATTTCAGATTTAGCTTTTTTGTTTACTCTTTAAAATGTTTGTCAAAGACATTTTTGGTGGGCCTTTATCAAACTCTACTAAATTACTATTTGTACCACTGATGCATCATGGTCACACAAAAAAATATATATTTATGTTTTTTTCCAACCAGAACTCTTTACATCTCTCATTCAAAGAAATCTATACAAATAGGGGTGTCCAGATACAACTGTTTCACCTCTGATACACACACCTCTGATATTGCAGCTTTGAGTCCTGGCTGATACAAAAGTCGATTTGATCTGATATCAGCAGAACCAAACAGACTTTTATTCCTTATTTTGTAGTTTGGACTGTAAGAAAAGTCGTGAGATTACTCAAACAGAGAACAGTAGGCAGCGATAGTAGGTATGAGAAAAACTGACTTATTTGTTATTAACCAATGTGTTCAAAAGATTTTAACCTTAAACATAAGAATATATCAGATTTAAATAAAATAAATGAAAAATCAATTAGAAGGCCCTGGAAAGTAACCTAAATAAATCCAATAATAACAAAAACTTATATTTTCAAATTGCAAAATAACCACTGTGTTTAACTTAAACATTAGCATATTCTATAACTGAATTAAATAAATAAAAAATAACTTAGTTAACTACTTGTATCAGAGTGCTTATATCGGATATTTTAGATGCAGGCCAATATAATCAGATTTATTTATTTTTTCTGATATTGGACCGATTGTTGATATCAATATCTCATCGGGACACCCCTAATACAAATCAACTCAAGTTTGAATCCAAGTGAAACATTTATCAAATAAATAAAACAAACTATGAAAATGTAAACTTTACAAAAACTGAAAAAAAAAAACAGAATAACTGTTCAAACTATTTACAATATTTACCCCAGTTCACTTTTTCTTATGTTTTTGTTTAAGAGTGTATAAGCACCTTATTGTTCCTGCCTGCTGTCCATGCGCTTTATATTTAAGCAAAGTTTAAATAAAATCCCTAAATTGTGTATGTCTTAAATGTTCTTTGATTTTAATGAGCCTCTTTTGGTTGTTCTTTTTCCTTTGTGTCTAAATATTTCCAATATGGTCTCTTTTTATAAGTAATTACAAGCATGAGGAGGTGTTTTATAGAAAAGAGTCAAAAGAACTTCAAGAAAATCAGCAACTTAGATTTTTAATACCTGGTCCAGGCTAAAAGATCAAATTTACAATTCTCATTTGGACTTGTTGGACACCAGTAAATAAACTTAGTTGTGTTTTGCTGTCTTATGTTCCCACTTGCTGTCAAAGCACTTTGTAAAACAATGTTTTCAAAAGTGCTATACAAATAAAGTTTATTATAATTATTATAAAACTGAAACAGAAATATTTGTAAATAAAATGGTAATAAAATAACTTAATAACATGGATGATACTGAGTTTGACAAACACACCAAAAATGTTTTTGATGAACAGCTATATTAACTAATTAAAGTTGAGTAGTTAAAATAATAATGATGGTGACAGAAATAAAAGCTTCTTAAACCTTTAAATCACACACAAAGGAAAAATCTGTTCTTTTGGTTTATTTGCAGTTTTTTTTTTCTGTTTCCTAAAACTCTGACAAAAACAATGATGTGTTCTTTTTTTGACACTTTAAATATTTCTGAATTTATTGACCTCTGCCAAACAGTTGAGCTGAAAGTTAAAGAGTTAAGAACAAGAAAGAGACGAGCATAAAGCTCCACGACCTTGACTTTGACATCTAAATCAATCCGTGCTCTCTCGAGTCTGAATGAACATTATAGTTTAAACAAACTCCCTCAGAGTGACTCTGAGTCAGACGGACAGGCAGAAGGTCATAGACGGATGGTAAACTAAACTCATAATGCTGTTGCCGTAACAACAGTTATGAGCCAATTAGAGGCAGAGTTAGCCGGGTTATCCCCCCGGGGAGGAGCCTCAGCGAGCTGGGCGATGATGATCAGGAGGTGGACTGAACAGTTCTTAAACCTGCCCAAAGTCTAACGGGGGAAAACTAACCTAGAAGTTACTCATCATTTTCTCCTGACTCAGCTGTATGTCTAACTCCTGATACACACACACACACACAGGCACGCACGCACGCGCACACACATGCACGCACACACACACGCATGCACACAGGCACGCACGCACGCGCACACACATGCACGCACACACACACACATGCACGCACACACACACGCACGCACACACACACACACGCACGCACGCACGCACGCACGCACGCACACAGCCTGATCATCTCGTGGCCTCCACAGAGAGGCTCTAAATAGGCCAAGTCTTGGTTTTCTCTTGAGTTTTCTTGCCATACTGTGCTGTATCACATCAATTATGGAGCGATGAGGAGCACATGCCTCCTGCACTTATTCCATCTGCTTCACTGGACGAGCAGAAAGCAGCAAAGACCAGATAGCCAACGTCCTCCTGCACTTTCACATCTCAGCAGAAAGAAGTGTTGAATTATTAAAAGAGACGTAGATCCACTCTCTTTCAAAGTCCAGTTTTGTCACTATTTTTGGACGATACGAGGATGTCGAAGTGTTCAGCGCTGAGTAATACCGAGACAAGGACCAGAAAACATCTTAAACCATCTTCAGCTGGTTAAATTACCGAAGACAAGGACCAGAAAACATCTTAAACCATCTTCAGCTGGTTAAATTACAGAAGACAAGGACCAGAAAACATCTTAAACCATCTTCAGCTGGTTAAATTACAGAAGACAAGGACCAGAAAACATCTTAAACCATCTTGACCTGGTTAAATTACAGAAGACAAGGACCAGAAAATATCTTAAACCATCTTTACCTGGTTAAATTACAGAAGACAAGGACCAGAAAACATCTTAAACCATCTTCAGCTGGTTAAATTACAGAAGACAAGGACCAGAAAACATCTTAAACCATCTTTACCTGGTTAAATTACAGAAGACAAGGACCAGAAAACATCTTAAACCATCTTGACCTGGTTAAATTACAGAAGACAAGGACCAGAAAACATCTTAAACCATCTTGACCTGGTTAAATTACAGAAGACAAGGACCAGAACACATCTTAAACCATCTTCAGCTGGTTAAATTACAGAAGACAAGGACCAGAAAACATCTTAAACCATCTTTACCTGGTAAAATTACAGAAGACAAGGACCAGAAAACATCTTAAACCATCTTGACCTGGTAAAATTACAGAAGACAAGGACCAGAAAATATCTTAAACCATCTTGACCTGGTTAAATTACAGAATACAAGGACCAGAAAACATCTTAAACCATCTTTACCTGGTAAAATTACAGAAGACAAGGACCAGAAAACATCTTAAACCATCTTTACCTGGTAAAATTACAGAAGACAAGGACCAGAAAATATCTTAAACCATCTTTAGCTGGCTTAATATTCTTACAGAAAATTCACTGTATTGTCAAAAGTATTCGCTCACCTTGACTCTCCTATGAACTTCAGTGCCATCCCATTCCTGATCCAGAGGGTCCAATAAAATTGTTTTTAGGTGTTTTACTTTGCATGGATGTCAGTTTATGACAAAACAAAGTGTATTTTTAGTCGTGCTCAGAGTTGGAAAATCTCTCTTAAATTTCCAGAATCTTCCATCAAAAGTTAAAATCTGAATTTTGGAAATTTTCCTTGAAAACTTTTCAGCTGGAAATTTGGTGAAATTTAAACAAATTGTACCATATTCAAACATGAATATAAACATTTTTCCTGTCACAGGCAGAAGTCCATGCAAAAGTAAACTTAAAATTCACAGAATTATTTGTAGGTAGAACTTTATAAACTCTAAACTATCTTATTCATCAATGAATCATATTTATTCCCATAAAGTAACATAAATTCTCATGGAAAGTTTAAACTTTGAATATTCCTGAAATTTTGAAACCCCTGTTTTAATTTAGCTCATTTTTAAATTAGCTCTAATTTCCTGTTAAGTCACAAAACTTCCTGTAATTTCCATGGAAAGTTTCCAATCAGGAATATCTACAAAATCCCGTCTTAACTTCCCATGAAAAGTTTCTATAAATGTTTTTACTCTTCTTAACCCTCATGATCCTGGTTACTTCACGTTTTCTCTTTTTGGACCATGTCTTGATTCTCCCTGTTCTGAGTTATTAGGTTTCATTTTTATGTTCCTTAGTTAAACCTCCTCTGTTTTCCTTTTGCCTCCTTCATTATGTTTTTCTATTTAACTGAGTTACTGGTGTCGTGTCTTTCCTGTTTCCTGTTTTATTTTGAAATCCTCTTAGAGTGTTCCTGATCTTTCCCGAGTTTGTTTTTAGTTTGGATTTTTGAGGATTTGATTTCTTCTTTGTTTTTGTGTTTGATCCATTTTGTGTTAGTTTAATAATAAAGGTTTTTGTGTTTTTCTGCATTTGGGTCCTGCACCTTTGTTTTGTTTTTTTACCTTAGACCTCTTTGAAACCAGACAGCAGCCATGCCACATCTTAATTATAATAATTATCTTTTCAACTTGTATGAACTCATTGTTTGACGACGTCTGCACATCCTGCTGCAATGACACGGCTGATTGTGTTATCGAGCAGCTGAGAGGGTGTACCTAATCAGGTGGCCAGTGAGTGTGCATGCACCAGTGTTTTGTCAAATGGAGAAACCTAGTCCAGACTCGGAGGCCTGTTCTGAACCGCTGATGGAGGCCAGAGGCAGATTCACTCTGAGGGGCTCTGCTGCACCTGCACAGGTGGAACAGGGACCTGAGGCCATGTGGATCAGGTCCCTACAGGTCCAGAGACCTGAGGCCATGTGGATCAGGTCCCTACATTAGTACTGCAGGTCCAGAGACCTGAGGCCATGTGGATCAGGTCCCTACATTAGTACTGCAGGTCCAGAGACCTGAGGCCATGTGGATCAGGTCCCTACATTAGTACTGCAGGTCCAGACTCACAGCTGTAGACTGGTCTGTCCACCTGGATCTGTGTCACCCAGGCTCTGTTATGATGAGGCTGCAGTCTGTGAGTCTGAGGACTCGAGTTTAAAGACAGTTTGTCAAAGAGATAAAAACACCCACAGGGTTAGGGGGGTTATGGTTAGGGGGTTATGGTCAGGGGGTTAGGGGGTTATGGGGTTATGGTTAGGGGGTTGGGAGGTTAGGGTTAGGGGAGTTAGGCTCTGGTCTGGATGTTATGGTTAGGGGTTTAGGAGGTTTAGGGTTAGGGGGTTAGGGTTTAAGTACTGGCCCTGCCGATCTCTAGAAGTGTAAGGGCCCCAAGCCTGAGGCCGTCCCCTCCCAGAGGAGGCAGGATTGGCACTGGCCCTCCAGGCCCTGGACTGGTCCCCATAAGGGTCCCAGTTGGCTTGGCACCCTCTCCTGCCATATTGGACCGTGGTCCATCCATCCTCAAAGGATGGCCCCGTCATATGGGATAAGTTGTGATTGTTTTGTAGTTGTTTTTAATATATAATTTAAAACTAATTAAAATGAAATAAATTATTTTTTGTTTTTATATAAAAAATGAATAAAAACAGAAATAAAATGAACTTCAATGATTGTTATCAAATAAAAATGTTTTCAAAGATAAAATCAAATTGTTTTTAAATAAAAAAAAATGTGTGCCTGACAACGTTTCGGCCCTCTCTGGGCCTTCCTCAGGTCTAGGACACTTGAAAACAAAGAGCTGCAAGGATGGCTGCACAACTGCACTCGCCAGTGGTCTGGAATCAAATGAGCTCTTTCCCCAGAGCTTCTCTTTTTATAGCCCCCCGCCCCCTGTATGTTCAGAATTTGTAAAATGTATTATCGTCTTTTTGTTTCTACCCTTCAAATCCCCATGAACTATATGAATCCCTGTAATTGCACATATTTATTGTTTTTAGCTATTTATTCTCTACATATTTATTTATAAATGTATTTATACAATTATTTATTAAATTATTTATTTATAAAATATTTTAATATATTTAATTAAAAAAAATATTCATCAATGTATTCTATTTTTTATGTACTTAACTGTGATTAGGGTTAGGGCCTAGGGTTAGGTTTAGGTTTAGGGCTTTGGGTAAGAGTTAGTTGATTTATATTTCTAAGGTTAGGGTTAGGGTTATGAATTTGGTAAGGGCTATTATCCAGAGATTTAGGACAGGGTTAGGGTTAGGAACAGAGAATATTATAAAAATTATTTTACTCATTTAATAATATTAATTATTACTCATCTCCTTACATTCAACCCAAATGGATCCCTTGTATCCAGCAAATAAATCCAATACCGTTCCATCTTTTTTCGTTCATAATCAGTCCAGCCGACGTTTTTTTGTAATCCAGCCATCCTTACAGAGGTCAAAGCGTGCATTAAAAAATGTTTAACTAATGATGTTTCAACTGATTTTTTATGTCTGATATTATATCTATGACCAATCATACGTGTAGATGAGTTTTTTGTCTCCCCTACATACTTAATGCCACATTTGGCACAAAATGAAACGTGAACACAATTTATCGAACGGGGAGTAAATTGTTTAATTTGAACAATGGTTCTATTTTTGGCATTACGCACAAAAGACAATTTACAAAATTGAGCCTCCAACATCTGAGGTCTCAGAACCTGTAAAGAGGGCAACTTGGCCCTAACAAGCAAATCTCTTAAATTCCTATGAACTCAGGGTAAGGGTTAGGGGGTTAGGGGGGTTAGGGGGGTTAGGGTCTGGTCTCTGGTCTGGATTTATGCAGACAGTTAAACTCAGGGTCACTCCATCACTGTTTTTATGGCAGCTCTTTCTCTCTGCCAGATTCATTAGAGTTTTAAAACGATCCAAACTGTTTGTAACTCTGAATCCAGAGCAGCTGTGACAGGAGCGTGTTCAGCTCGGTTACACCACATGACATTTTAACACTCAGTCAGTGTTTGTGAGCTGAAGACAAACTGTTGAAGCTTTTCAGGGGGACTCTTTCACTTTCCTGCTCGTGTTGGTCATTTTCTTCAGTTGTTGTTTTCTGTTGCTGTATTTTAAATATGTTGTATATCGTAATAATATATCGGATTGGATTGATAATGGTATCGTATCAGAGGTGAAAAAGTTGTATCCAGACACCCCTAGTAGCAGTTGTAGTTTATTTTCTTTCAAAGCCCGACTGCATTTTCTGACATTTAGAGCCAAAAATGACCAAACAGTGATTTTTAGGGACTTTAATAGAATGAAACTTTCCAAACATGAGGTTACAAACTTCATCATTTTTCTGCCTGTTAGCGAGGGACTTGATTATTTATTTTTTGGATTTTTAGTGATATTTTCTGGGACTGGCACCAGGATTGATCCAACAGATTTGGTGTTGACAAATACACTATGACCTTCACTTGTTCAGGTTCCTACCACTTTTCAAAATATTACCAAAAACAGAATTCAATTTTTGACAATTAAAAACAACAAACTACCAACTAATGTGTGCAAATTCAAGAAGCTTTAGTAATTAATATTTTCCAAACCAATTTTCTTAGACGTAGTGACACTGCACAGAATAAACTGGCCTGCAGTTTTCTTTAATTTATAAAGAATAAATGACCAAATACTGATGATCAAAACCTCCCTCTCTCTGTTATCTGCAGTTTTCTTTAATTTAGAAAGACTAAATGACCAAATACTGATGATCAAAACCTCCCTCTCTCTGTTATCTGCAGTTTTCTTTAATTTAGAAAGAATAAATGACCAAATACTGATGATCAAAACCTCCCTCTCTCTGTTATCTTGCTGGATTGTTGCCTAGAATTCCTTGAATGAGCTCCAAACCCGTGCTGCCTCAAGCAGTGACAGCCTTATGTATTTTGTATATGACTCTATATGTATGCTGTATTTTTATATCTACCTAATTTAATGTCCACTGCTTCATTTTATTCTTCCAGAATCTTAATTTTTATTTTAATTATGTTGCACTAGTTTACCAACTGGACCGCTGCCATAGAAGTTGCTTTACTGCCTGTAATTTTCTTAAGTTATAAAGAATATATGACCAAATATAAATTATCAAAGATTCCCTCTTTATGTAGACGTACCAGACTAAACCTAACCCACGTTTCCTGAGCAGTAAGAGCATCAAATATTTTGTACATATGTTTATATTTTGCACTATTTTCTACCTGTTTTTTACTTTTCCCCCTTACTCTTATTTTTTAATCATTCCTTGATTGTTTTTGCACCAGTTGACCACTGCCAGTCCAAGCTTCTTTTCTTACTACATCTTTTTCAAATTTACAAACAATAAATGACCAGAAAGAGGGATGCACTAACTCTGTATGTCATGCACGTCCAAAGAACTGACAAATAAAAACCTTGAATCCTTGAATTATTGATGATGAAAGATTCCCTCTTTGTGGTCTGAATGATTAAATTTCCCATACATGAAGCTCTGAAACATTCTGTCTCAAGCAGCCTTTTAAATTTAAAAGAAACTTTATTTTTAATGTACCTACATGAATTTTGCATTATTTTCTACTTTGTTTTATTCCTCTTGACTTTTTATTCTAATTGCATTAACCCAAATTCCCTATGAGTGTAAATACACGTGGCAGAAAATAAAAATTCTAATTTACTGTTTATTCTCTAATTGTCATTTGGCAGGAGCCATGCAGTGGCACATGCCACCCTGACAGCCTGAGGTGAAGGCAGCAGCTTTTCTGCTCTTAACAACAAACTGCACATCTTGATGTCCATGCACACAGCTGAGCTGCTCCTGCATGAGGCGCAGCATCCACATCCTCCATACGCCCCTCTAACAGACATGATGGTGACAGCAGCCCCCAGCCCGTGCATCAGGGCGACCCTCTCTCTGGCAACAGCCCCCAGCCCGTGCATCAGGGCGACCCTCTCTCTGGTAACAGCCCCCAGCCCGTGCATCAGGGCGACCCTCTCTCTGGTAACAGCCCCCAGCCCGTGCATCAGGGCGACCCTCTCTCTGGTAACAGCCCCCAGCCCGTGCATCAGAGCGACCACCTCTCTGGTAACAGCCCCCAGCCCTGAGTCGAGGGGGAGCCCCGGTTTGGCGTGAGCCGCCTTACCTGGCAGTCGGCTGAGGTAATGGCTGCTGTCCCCGTAGGTGACGGTAGGTGAGGTGTAGTTCCTGCAGTAGTCCGCGCTCTGGTAGTAGGCTGCATCCGCGCTCTTCAGCTGCAGCGCCATCATCGCACTCACATCCCTCCTCAACAACTTCTCCTCTCCTAAAAACCGGCGATCCGGAGGCAGGAGGACCGACCTGACACACGCTCCGGCGCAGCGGCGCGTCGGGAGGGGGGTCCAGGCAGGAGCGCGCGCAGACAGGAAGTCAGGTGATTAAAACTGAATCGTAACGCAGGTAAGTAAAGCACGTCTGTCCTTTAGTCAAACATAATAACGTATCTGGAGATGTCTGTGCCCCTCCAGTGTCATTTGAATGCCTCTGTCCGGCCCGAGTCCCCCCCCGCAGCCGTCCACTTGGTACGGTCCATTTCCGATGCCACCGCTCCTGATCTGCAGGGAGGCATCATGACACATTGTTAAAATATGTTACACCTCTGTGAGGACTATCTGCTGAGGAGGTGCTAATCTACAAATAATCACATGGTAGGACAACAACAGAGGGAGGTGCTGACACACAGAAGCATTTAGAGGGCTTTAAATAAGCAAAATGTTTTCTTATTAAAACTGATAATTGATTTAATTACACTCTTGCTCCCTAAGAATATACTGTGGGTCATTTTTTGCGTTTTGGTGGCATTTAAGAAACATATTATGGTAGCCTATATCTTTCTTTAAAAAAACGAATAAAAAGAAAATATACATATTTAAAAAGCTTGTCCAACATTTTAACCTTAGGCTACAAAAAACTTCTTAATTGGGATATGAGAGATATTTTTAGGAGACAAGGCGAGCTGAATCAGTGACATCTTTTAAATCACATCTTTTTTAGACAATATTTATCTCATCTATGGCTACATAGTTATTTTACAAATACCTATTTAACTATTTTTAAGCTCTCCTGGTCTTTCTCTCCTCACCAGTTTCTCGTGGATTTAGTCCTGTTTTTATCAACTTTCTTGTTTTAATATATTCCATTTTACATTTTTTATTTTATTTTGTCTTTTACCCATCTGCCCTCTTCCTTTCCTTCAATCAAATGTGACATCATCAACTATCATAAATGTATCTATAAATTTATGATCTGCTTATTGTCTCATCTCCTCGCAACTGAGCATGAAACCAAAAGCCTTTTTTTCATCAATGTTCTTCTTCCATACGTGTCATAAATTACTTCAGCTGTTGAATT